>PVIJ01003431.1:0-135434 GCA_004024925.1 Scalopus aquaticus
GGAGGGCGGGGGGAGCATGGGCTGAGAGCTGTTTCTGTGGGAGCCCCAGCGGAGGGTGTAGGCAAGGCGGGGGGCGGGGAGGGCATGCAGTCACACCTTGGTTTACTGCACTTCTCAGACACCGCCTCTTTACAAGACATTCCACCAGCTAAAAGATTAGACTCAATAAAGGTTCAGATGCTAGTTAGCATTTTTGAGTAATGAGGTAGTTTTAATTAAGGTATGAGTGTTGTGCTTTCAGAACTAATGTTACTGCACACTTAGCAGACTGAAGTTAAACATAACTTTTATATGCACTGAGAAACCCCAAAACTTTGTGTGACTTGCTTTATTGCAGTATTTGCTTAAGGAGTCCAGAGCCGACCCTGGGACACCCTGAGGTGTGACTGTCCTTGGGCAGCGGCTGCCCCAGGCCTGCTGAGTGGAGGGTAGCTGGTGTCTGAAATCTGGAGGCCTGGCCCACTTGGGCTCAGCCCCTTGGCGGAGCGTGGCAGCAGGCGTGGGGTTCAGCGTGTCCTGGGGCCTGAGCACCAAGGATGAAGCCCCTCCATGCACCATGATGTGCGGAGCCTGTGCTAGGGAGCAATGTGCAGACAGAGGCAGGCAGAAGGCAGGACCAGGCCACTCCTATAGAGCAGGCGAGAACCTCCCTCCTAACTACGCAGTAGAGCCTGCCACTTGGAAAGCGCTGAGCAGCAGACTGAGGGCGACGCCTACAGGTGTGACTAAAACACATCCTGTTCTTTAATTAAATGTCACCATTAGGGTACTCGAGTGCGGTTTCACTTGCTGACCTGTCCCTGCAGGTTGACCCTGGTCGCCTGAAGGGGGAACACAGCTCAGGTGTCTTCTGTGTATCCCCAAGGTGTCCACACTATTCCAGGCATATATACATGCTCCAGAAGTAGGTTCTGCTTGGGGTGCTGCATTCCAGGCCAGGGAGCCCCGGGAGAAAGGACAGGACTCCCTGTGGCTCTGACACCCACTGGCAGCAGACTCTCCCTCTCCTCCACCCCTTCCCAGCTCACCGCTCAGCATCAAGCCAGGAGCCAGGCAGAAGGGATAAGAATGGAAAAGGCAAACATCCCATGGCTGGAAATGAAGCCCTCAACAATGAACATAACTGAGGGTGGCAGTGGGGGCTGGGCAGCAAGCAGGGAGCCCAGCCCCTCATCCTGGGGCTGCAGTCACACTGAGCCCCTCCCTCCGAGAACACTTTGAGCACTTATTTACCCGAGCTACTCCCACTGCCTGGAACATACTTCCCCAATATGCCCACCGCTGTAGACCTCAATATACGGACATCCTCGGGGAGCCCTCCCCACCCAGCCAACCCCCAGCAGTGTGGAACACCCCCTCTTGCTTTGATTGTGTCATGTCACCTCCATTGGCCTGTGTGCCCCTTCAGGGGTGCAGAATCTCATCGTCTGGCTTCCCCTGCCTTCACTGTTGCCTGAAACAATGCTGGGGCTCACCCCAGGCAGGTGCCCACAGCAGCCATTGGCAAGGAGGCCTCTTCCAAGGAAAGACCGCACCCCAGGACCCTGGGCTCACCTCCAGATGGTACAGGTGAAGTGCTGGTGGTCTTCGCTGGTCCCCAGACTCATCTGCCACCTCTGGGAAGAGAGGAAAAGACACAAGCCAGTCAGGGACGCAGGCCCTTCGTGTATGGACTAGCTCTGAACAGCCAGCTGGCAAGTGGGTGACGCTTTCTGGGGCTTCCAGGTTGGACCCCCCTTTGCTCACACACATCACACATTTGTCTAACCCACAGTATGTACAATACCAAGAGTGAACCCTAACCTCAACTGGGGCTTGGGGTGATGAGGACATGTCCTTGTAGCCCACTGACAGTAACAAGTGGTGGGGGATATCAATAGTGGAATGTGCTGCCCTGTCCTGTGTGGGGCAGGAGAGCAAGGGGACATGTCAAAATCGCTGTGCCTCCTGCTCAGTTTTGCTGTGACCCTCATATGCCCTAAAAATAGTCTATTAAGAAAAATAAAAAGGGCAGGCACTCTCTTCATACTTGTCGGTATAAGCATAAAAAAGTCAGACACGAGATTTTAATAACTGTGGTCGTAAGTAGGATGTGGGTAGGAACTGGGTAAGGGGGCAGTGTCATAATCTGTTGGTTTTTCTTTCTGAACAACGTGAATGCTTAAAAATAAAAATGAGTGAAAACCTCAGAAAAAGAAATTTAAAAAACTAAGATTTTTAAAAAGGCACTGACATACACCTCTACCAGTTTATTCTAATTCCATCACCTCTAAAACCTTGGCCAAAGGACACGGAAAGCCTGCTGTTCCACTCCAGGGTGCCTCAGGCATTTTTTATGTTTTGCTAGTAAAATGAGTTTATAGTTCCCACACAAGAGTAATAATAGTCCCCAGGTTACTGGTATTTCCAGTTTAATGTCAAAACTTTTCATTAATAGAAACAAGGCCACGTTTATGTTAATTACAATGGGAGCAACTGGGCACTGATGTGCTTCACCTGCAGCACAAATGTAGGAGCCAGTTACATTGGCAAGACAAGGGGACAGATACAGGCCCTACCTGCTGCCTCAACATATATTTTTTCTTTTTAAAAACATCTGTCTGTGGTTCCCAGGCCTCTGTGAACTGGAAAACAGTTTTACGCTGTGAAATATATCTGGGAAGATTTTCTATAGCTCTGATAAGGTTTTTGAAAACAAAGTAAATATTTTAACATTAAAAATAAAAAACAACAACTATAGGCCAATAACTCAAGTGACCACGGATGCCAAAATTCTCAACCAAATCTTTTCAAATTGAATCCAGGAATACATTAAGAAAATCATTCACTGTGACCAAGTAGGATTCATTCCAGGGATGCAATGTTGTTTCAACATATGCAAATCAAACCACGACAAACAGAAAGATAAAAATCACATGGTCATTTCTATAGATGCTGAAAAAGAATCTGACAACATTCCATACCCATTTATGATAATAATTCCCAATAAGCTGGGAATAAAGGGAACTTGTCTCAACATAGTAAAGGCCATAGATGACAAATAAAGCTGAAAGCTTTTCCCCTAAGATCAGAAACAAGACAAGGATGTCCACTGTCACCACTACTCTTTAACACAGTGTTGGAGGAACCAGCCAGAGCAATTAGGCAAGAAAAAGATACCAAGGGAATCTAAATTGGAAGAGAAAAGAAACTCACTATTTGCAGATGACATAATAGACATAGAAAATCCAAAAGACTACTACAGGCAATATATATAGTAAAGTGGCAGGATACAAAATCAATAAACAAAAATATGTTGAGTTTCTATATGCAAACAATGCATAAAAGAGTAATTAAGAAAATAATTCCATTACAATCACACCAAAAAGGATGAAATACCTGACATAAATTTAACAAAGGAGGTGAAGGATTTACACACTGAAAACTATAAGACATTATTAAACGAAACAAAAGAAGACATAAAGAAATGAAAAGATATCCCATATTCATGGATTGGAAGAGTAAACATTATTAAAATGTCAATATTACCAAAAGCAATTTACAGATTTAACGCAATACCTATCAAAATCCCAGTATTTTTCAAGGACATAAAACAATTATAAAATTTGTATGGAATCACAAGGGACCTGAATAGCCAAAGCAATGAGAGAAGAAAAATGGAGGTATCACATTTTCTGTCTTCAAACAGTACTACAAAGTGATAGTAATGAACAATATGGTATTGAAACAAGAACAGAAACACAGACAATGGAATAGAACAGAGAGATTAGGAATTAACCCACACAAATATGGACAGTTAATCTTTGACAAAAGAGCCACCATCATACAGTGGAGAAAGGAAAGCCTCTTCAACAGCCACACACAATAATATTGAAACTAGACCATTTATTTAACTCTATATACAAAAATTAATTCAATATGGATTAAAAACTTGGAGCAAGACCTGAAACCACAGGATAGAAAACCTAGGGGATACACTCCTACACATCAACAGCAGAGATGTATTTGGGCCTTGAACTCCAATGGCAAGGGAAATGTAAGCAAAAATAAACAAATGGGGGCGGGGAAGAAGAGGGGAGGGGACAGCAAAGCGGGAAGAGGTCCAGTAGACCATGGTGGAGGACTACGGCAGCGGGCGCGGTGACACACACCAGAAGGGTGTGATCCTACACCTCTAAATCACAGATACTGTTGTAAGCCATTGTTACTTCTATTAAAAAAAAAAGCTACTTTATCAAATCACAAAGCTTTTGTACATTGAAAGAAACCACCAAAAGAAGAAAAAAGAAAAAATGGCAACATATAACTGGAAGCAGATATTTGCGTATCAAATGTCCAACAAGGGTTAATTTCCAAAAAGAACCCATAAAATCAACAAAAAAAACCAAACAACCCAATCAAATGGAGGAAAGAAATGGGAAAAGACCTCTTCAAAGAAGACATTCAGGGAACCTATACACACAGGAAAATGCTCAAAATCAATCATCGTAAGGGAAATGCAAATCAAAACCACAACGAGGTACCTTGCCCCTGTGAGAATGACCTGTATCGACTGGAAACAAAAACTGTTGGCCAGGACGTGGAGAAAAAGGAAATCTCACCCACTGTCGGTGGGGATGTGAGCTGGCACAGCCTCTGTGGAAAACGATATGGAGATTCCTTAAAGAATTAAAAATGGAAACACCATCTGATCCAGCAATACCACTCCTAGGTATTCATCCACACAATGAGACAACACTAATAAGCAAAGACCGTTGCCCTTTTGCACTCATGGCAGCATTATTCACAGCAGCCAAGACATGGAACCATCCTAAATGCCCAACAGCAAATCACTGCATAAAGAAATTATGGAAAAGCTACTCAAGGGAATACTAATTTATTAAAAAAGATGAAATAGTGCCTTTTGGTTTTTAAGATATTTATTTTTAAAGATTTTATTTATTTTTGCATAGAACTGGGGTGTAGGCCAGAGGTGGGGAGTGAGAGGATTCATCAGAGACAGAGTGGGGAGTAAAACAGGCAGATCTACTGAAATACACTGCTGAGGGGAGCAGTGGGCGAGACAGGAGAGGTCTGTTGTGCCCTGCAGGAAGCAACCTGGGGATCAGACTCGGGCCATCGAGGTGGTGGCGCTAAGACTTAGCCCCTGGACCACCAGGGAGGCCCCTGCCTTTTGGTTTTTCCATCCTCCTTGTTTATCATCGCTCAATGTGCTGGCCACGTGCTGTCTGGCAGGCTCATACCCTTGCCTTCAAAATTGAAGAAATCAGGGGCTTTGTGCTCACAATCAGGCAGAAGCAGAGCATCAAGATCAAGAAAAACAAGGAAATGTGAAGTTTAAAGTTCGATGCAATAGGTATTATCTTGGTTATCACAAAGAGAAGGCAGAAACACTAAAGCAGTCCTGCCCTCAGGTTTGGCAGTGATGAGCTGAAATGAACCAGGGACGCTAGTCTGAATTGTATTTTTAAAAATTCCATTAAAAAGGTGACTTTTGGGGCAAAAGGATGAATCTTGAGGGGATTATGCTAAGTGAAATTAGCCAGAACAAAAACCAGTTACTGGATGGTTTTGCTCATTTGTGGAATATGAATGATCAAAGAAAACAAACTGGCAAAATATAAAAACACTCCAAAACTGTGAAATACATCGTGAGGGGCTAGGAAGGGGAGATGCCGGGTACAGTGCTGGAGCATTGGTGGCGGGAGACAGAAGACTGTGCACATACGGAGGTGGGAAGCTGCGCCCCCAAAACTACACGCACATAAACAACTGGCAAATCAAAACGTGCAGAAAAGGGAACATGAGCACAAATGCACTGAGCTCCAAGAGTTTCCGGGCAATGGGAGAGCATCCTTCCGCGTGGGCTTGTGGGATCAGCCCGGCCACGTCTCACACTGGAGGGTGCAGGGGGGCAAGGCCCTGACGAGGCTTGGGTTTTTGGTATCTGCCCCTCACGTGAGTGTATGATCTGAGCTTCTGCGACCTTCCCGTAAGGGTGGGGGGATCAGGACCCCAAGTGTCTCAGAGTATATATAATAGGTGACATGACAATGACAATCACGAATATTTTTCTGAGATACAAATAACAGATGGTGAAGTATGACCATTTTAGAATATAGTCTCATGTCATTTATCAATGGGGACCTGTTCTGAGAACAGGGTCACCAGGCAATTCATCGTTGTGCACAGAGTGTCACTGCACACACCTCGCTGCTACAACCACACATGCTTCGGCTGGACGGTGCAGCCTGCCGGGACCCCCCCATCTACGTGGTCTGCACCTACTGCCACGCCGCCGTGTGGATGTGGTGTGAACTCCTGAGTTCTGACAAATTCTGAGTGTGAATCCACCACCCAGTCAAGATACCGCTCAGCTCTATCTCCCCAGTTATCTCACCCCATCCCCACCCACTATACCTTTGGAGTTGACCCGTTCCTGTAAATTCCTGGTAACCACAGATCTGACTTCAGTCCCCACAGATGTGCCTCTGCCAAAAATGTCAAGTGGAATCCCACGGGATGGAGTCTTTTGTGTCTGCTTTCACTTAGCAAACACATCTGGAGTTAATCTATGCTGCTGCTTGTAGCAACAGTTCATTTACTTTTTAACAGCTTTGTTGAGACACAGTTTCTATGTTATATAATTCACTTTTTTTTTTAACTTGCTTTAGATGACCTTCTCCAGGCCCAAGACCTTCACACACAGATCCAATAACTCCCAAATGTAAATCTACGGACCCCGAACTCCAAAGACATGTAACTAACTGATGGCCCACTTGATACCTCAAACATGAACTACCCAAAACAAAAGCCCCCCCACCCCACCAAAGGAAGCTATAAGCTCTTATAAAGTGCAAGCAGTGATAATTCAAACGAATATTATAAATACCTAAACTCATAGGTTTGCCAATTCAAACCCTTTACAGAAGAAACTTTAAAAATAATTTTCCTGCCACCATCCCTTATACCCTTTTGGCCCTTTCTCCCTTTCTCCCAGCCCCTTAAGCCTTCAGCAGCTCTGTTTATTTGTGTTTGCTAGTTTTTATAAGTATTTTGCTTTGTCAAATCATCAGCTTATGTAAACGTCAGTATTGTCTTTGTCATTCTGAATTCCATTTTTGCCGTAAATGGCAATGTTCTTTTTTTTTTTTTAAATGGCAATGTTCTGTCTTTCCTTAAGGCTGAATAATATTCCCCTGGTGAGGACAGACCTCATCTTCTTCATCCAGTCCTCTGTCAGTGAGCACTTAGGTTGTTTCCCACGTCCGAGCTATTGGAAATAAAGCTGCAATTAACATTGCAAAGCTTGTAATTTCTTGAGTTAATGATTCCGTGGTCCTTAGGGAGATGGGGTGATACGGTATTTCCATTTTCAGTTTTTGAAGGTACATGCAGGCTGCTTTCCAAAATGGCCGTGCCAGCTAACATTCCCAAAATCAATTTACCAGGGTTCCTCTTCCTCTGTATCCTCTCCAGCACTTGCTGCTGCGTCTTGTTAGTATGTGCCATGCTCATAGTGAGCTTCTATGTCATTGTGGTTTTGACCTGCATCTCCCTGTTAGAAGCGACGATGATCATTTCCCATGGATCTACTGGTCTTCTGGATGTGTTCTTGGATGAACTACTGCCCACTTATTAACTAGGTTGTTTGGTTTTTTACTGTTAAGTTGAATAGCTCTTTTGTGTATCTTTCCTATTAACCCCTTGTCAGTTGTGCAGTGTGGGAATATTTTCTCCCATTCGGTAAGATGTTTTTTATAATTTACATATATTTTCTTCTGCTGTGTAAAAGCTTACTGAGCCAATGGCAATTGCTTATTTTTGCTGTTATTTCTGTTGGTGGTGTCTTTGGGGTTTTCTATATATATATAGTATAACACTGTCTGTGAAAAACGATAGTTTCACTTTTTTCCAACCTGGATTCCTTTTATTTCCTGTTGCTGTTGGACTGCTCTAGCTGGAACTTCTAATACTCAAAGAGAAGTAGTGACAGTAGGCATTCTTGTTCCTCATCTTAAAGGGAAAGATTTCGGTTTTCACCATTATTATATTGCTGTAGCTCTGTGACAAAGGTCTCTGTTATAGTTCCACTTTGTTTAATTTTTATCACAAATGGGTGCTGAATCTTACCAAATGCTTCCACTGCAACTATTGACACTATTATATGATTTTAATTTTTTTGGTTGACGTAGTATATTACATTGATTGATTTATGCATATTAAACATGCTTGCATCCTGGGATATAACCCACTTGATCATAGTGTATGTTCTTTGTAATGTAATGTTGAATTCCACTTGCTAGTATATTGTTGAAGACTTTACATCAATATTATCATTGATATTGGTCTGCAGTTTTCTAGTACTACTTTTATCTGGTGCTGGTATTAGGGTAATGGCATCATACAATAAAAAAATTCCTTTTTTAAGAAATAATTTGAGCAAGGCAGGAATAAGTTCTTTTATAAAGGTTTGATAGAATTTGCTTGTAATGCCATCTGACATTGTTCCAAGTTCCATGATTATGATCAGTTTATTCAACTGTATTTTCAACTGGTTTAGTCTTGGTTCTAAGAATCTAGACATTTCTTTAAAGTCATCAAATTCATTTACTGGCACATAGTCGTTCATAGTAATTTCTTAGAATCCTTTGTGTTTCAATACTGTATCATTTTCAGCTTTCATTTTTAATTGTTTATTAACATTTTCTCCCTTCTTTCCTTTATAAATCTAGCTAGAGATATATTGGTTTTGTTCATCTTCCATATTTTTATTCCTATATCATTTATTGCCACAGGTAGGAAGAGAGACCATAGGGCACTGAAAAGTTACCTCCAAAGAGCAGCTAGGGTTCAGATTGCCTACTATGCGGCGGGCAGCCAAGTTGGATAGTGGGGATGCACAGTGATCCGCCCCCAGGCCAACCCATTGGCCAAAATGTCATGGACAGTACTGGGACAACCTCAACATCCAGGCTGTGGCTAAGCAACAGATATAGCACTGGATGGGGACTACAGCTGAAACAGAGTCAAGAGGTAGGAGTTGTTTTTGCTGCTTTTCTAGTATGTAGTCTAGCTCCTGGGTATTTGTGCCTATCGTCAGTAGCTAGAAGCTTCAAACTCTGGTTACTGAAAGTATTCACTTGTCTCAGTTTTGGCACTGTGTGGGGTAAAGCAGGTGTTTCACATACCACAGTCAGAGACTGAAAACAGCAGCCTCAGCTAAGAGGAGACACAGGTGATCCCATCTGGTTCTCCCTGCCAGTTCAGGCACCTACAACTCAGTCTTTTAAAGTGTATAATTCAGTATTTTCTAGTATATGGAGGACTGTACAAACATTACCACTATGTGGTACTGGTTCCAGAACATTCTCTCACTTCCAAAAGCAAACCTGCACCCATCAGCAATCACTCCACACACTCCCTCCCAGCACCTAATATCTACTCATACACCTATGTCAATGAAGCAAGGCTTGCCTCCGAACTGCCAGTGTTCATGTTCTGAATCTTCCAGGAAGCCCAAACTGAAAGTCACTGTTTCTTCAGTGCCTTGAACATGTGCCTGGCGCTCTGCAGAAGCTTCACCTTAGACCCTCAGCAGTTTTGTTTCTGTTGCTCCTAGGAGCATCTTTGCAGTTTAAGCACCATACCCACTATTAGCTAATTAGCTTATAATAGTTTTGTAGGTCAGAAGTCCAGGCCCAGCATGCTGGGGTCTTTGCTCAGTCTCACAACCTATTATCACAGTTTCAGTCAGGCTGTTCCCACCTGGAGCTTGGGGGCCAATTCATATACTTGTAGCAGAACTCAGTTTCTTGCAGTTGTTGGACTGAAACCCCCATTCCCTTGCTGCCAGCCAGAGGCCACTCTCAGCTTCTACAGGTCACCCATACTCCTTGCCGTGCAAACCTCTCAAAGCCAGCAACGGTTCACTGTGGCCTCTCATGCTCAAAATTTTTCTTACTCCCTCCTCTGCCAACAGGTGGAGAAAAAAACCAGCAAGGAAACAGACCTCAGTCCTACATGGCAAGGGACAGAATTCTGCCAACAACTGGAAAGAGTCAAGAAGAGGCCTCTTGCCCAAAGAATTCAGGTGAGAAGGCAGCCTGGCAGACACCTTGTTTTTCGCTTTATGAAGCATCCAGTTGAGCCAAAAGGAACTTCTGATCCCCAGGACTATGAAAAAAGAAATGTGTTGTTTCAAGCAACTATGTCAGTGATATTTTGTTATGCAACACAAAAAACAAACACAATACTCCGAGAGGCTCATGAGAACAGCAGATTCATACCTCACACCTTCTTCTGTCAAGACATTTAGTCCCTTTGTGGAATGTGCCATCACTAACTTAAGTCCTCTCTCTTTTACTGGGCTAAGCAAAAAGTATTCAATGGGTATAAATTAAAACATGTTCTCACCCAAGCCCACTGCTCCTGGAACACTGTATGACAATGGATAATGAGATAGTAAACTACAAGAAATTTTGAACAACTCACCTCATTGGTCCCTCCTTGAGAAGCATAGGTGAATGTGCAAGTATATTTGTCCTGGAGAATGGAAGGAAGAAAACAAATCTTGAGAGGAGGTAAGCTAATGCTTAATGTGCAGGATCTCAGGGTGTCCTTCTGAGATCCAGATCCAGATCCCATTTTGAGCATATGCATGGAAGGGAAGGAGGTGGCACTGCACCCCTTTGGCCAATGACTCTGGGCTGGCCTCCCAGTTGCTGCAAACTTAGAACTCCCCTGCCTGCCCCCTACTACTGAGCTCCTGGGTCAGGACAAACAACCCATGTGGCTTCTGGGAAATGAGCAGGAAAGGGGAGGTCACATCCTTTCTGGCCCTTTAGGAACACAGACTTTAGAAGCTCCTGTGTCCATCTCTGCTCTGCTGTGGGTCTGGACAAGTGCAAAATTTGCCATGCCTGTTTCTTTATCTGGGAAAAAAGGGCCTAACATATAAAGCATTTGGTACAGAAGGAATTACTAAACAAACTAATTAGTGACTACAGATAACTTTGTTACAGACCCGGAAAAGTGGCAGAGGAAACGATTTCTCCAACAAGTTGGGGACAGGGCTGGTACCTCCAGTTAAGAAAGGCACGACCTTACACCTCTATGAAGAAATGGGGGGCCTAGTGCAATGGAAGAAAGAAGCAATGTCTTTCCACATACTCCCTAATTGGATCTCTAAGAACCTGGAATTTTCAGCCTCCTGTACCTCTCACTTCACTTCTGGGTTCGCCCTGCCCTCTAATACCGGAACTCGAGGACAGGGCTGTTTGCGCTCTTTGAAATGAAAGAGGAAAAAGAACCTGAGGCAAGTCGCCAGCCCTCGGGAGGCCCCACCTCCTATGAGTTCAGTCGGGTCTCATTGACGACCCCGCCCCCAGAGTGCCAAGCCCCAGCTACCTCCTCAAGCCCTGGCCCTGACAGTCCTTGCTGGCTCCTCAGGCCCCGCCACTGACGCTCTGTACCCCTGCTCGGGCCACGTCCTCTCCGGCCTGAAAGCTGAAGTCACCGAGGCGGCGGCAGCACGTACCCCGGGACCCACGTTCTGGGAGAAGGAATGCACGACGCCTCCGGGCCGCACATCAAACGCCACAGTCATGGGCTCGGACACCGCTTCCGTCGGCCTCAGTGCCAGGGCTGCTAGGAGAAGCGTGGCCCACAAGCTCAAGCCCCCGCCACCAATGCTCCTCCTTTCGCTGGGCGCCGCCATCTTGGGATCGAGTCCTCAGAGCGGGGGCGACGGACGGAGCGCAGCGAGGGACACGTGGGCCGGCTGCTGACGGCCACGTCCGCGTAGGCGAGACCACGTGACCGGAGCGCCCTGCCCCTCCTCCCGTTGGGGACGCCATCTTGGGGGCGGGGCTTAGGTGACTCGGTATAGTCCCTGATGTGATTGATCTTGGAACTGCTTTTCTGAGCAAGGATCTCGTCATCCCCCATTCACTGGCCATGTATGTACTGCCCCTACGTTTCTTCCAATGAGAAAGATGAGGAAAATATCTGCACTAAATTCGAATTAGTAGATGCAAACGGAATGAAGGAAACGGAAGACTCCATTGAGCAAACATCTAGCAGTTGTAGTTAAGATGGGTGGATGAGTCTGAAAGCGGAATAGGCAGGTGGTGTTGTGGTTAAAAGTTGGCGGGTGAGGTGGCAATAGGTTAAGTCTCAGCACTATGAAGCTATCCAGAGCCACTGCAGCCCACCAGGGAGCTTCCCAAATGGAGCAGCAGACTTCTATTGCCTGCGGGCTGCTCCCCTTAGCAGTATCTCAGTTGAGCCGCCTGTTCTGCTACCCAGTCTGTCTCTGGTGAACCCTCTCACACACACCGCCCCCCCCCCCACCTCTGGCCTACACTCCAGCTTGTATGCATATATAAAGAAATCTTTAAAAAAATATATATATATAAAGACAAAGGTTGAGGAACCATCACAAAAGGAGACAAAAACAACAAAACAGCCCATGTCCTGGACTGAATCCTGGCTCAGCTGGGATTGCTGTCAGAATCCCACACAACGGGACACTTACAACAAAATTTTTATTTCTCTTGGCTCTGGGGTTTGGAAGCCCAAGACTAATGCAACAGCACAATCTGTGGTTCATGCCCTGGCTCATAGATGGCTTCTTGCTACAGCTTCACATGGCAGAGGGGTGAAGGAGCTTTCTAGAATATCCCATGCAGGCGGCTCCACACTCACGACCTAATCCCCCACCCCCTCCCCCGACACACACACACACACACACACACACACACACACACTCAGCAAAGGCTCCACCTAATACCATCACATTAGGGATTATGCTTCAACATAATAATTTTGGGGACACTCAAATATTCAGTCCACAACAATTCTGGACCAGAAAAAAATGACATTAGAGAGAGGAATGGCCAAACCTAAATAAGTCTGAAACTGTACATGCCTGGGGTGGGAAGGGCCACAGGGGCGCATGAGTGGGGCTGGTCACGTCCATAGGTTTTCACTCTTGCACTTACAACTGTAAGACACAACTTAGGCTCAAGGTGTAACAACAATGGGGTTTATTAACAAAGGGGGAATTGGGGAAAAGGAAAGGGTTTCTAAGGTCACACATGGCCGGCTGTCCTACCCCAGGGTGTCTGCAGCATTCAGTACTCCAAATCAAAAGCTGCTCTTGGAAGACAGTGTTGTCCTTTCAAGGAGAGCCTGGAGCTGGCGGCGCATTGCTAAGGGGTGGACCAGGATCCAACTCATTTGGCAGCTGGAGGTGATCACCGGTGATGCTGCTGGAACACCCCTGCAGCAGCGCTAGAAGGTGGTGCTAGAGGATCAGAAGCAGTGGCCATCTCTCAGAGGTGGCGGGACACAGGTCAGCAGTGCCGGTCAGCAGTGCCAGTCAGCACCTATCAGCAGGGAGCAGTGCCAGAGGACCAGGCACCAATGTTAAACAGCTCTCAGAGATGCCAGGCATAAAGTCAGCAGCAGACAGCTCTTTAGAGACACCAGATACAGGCCAGTGGTGCCAATCAGCAGGCAATGTCAGAGGTAGGGCTAGAAATTTGACATGAAGGTATCGAAGGTCTGCAAAGCTCTTGAAGTTCTGAGTCCCAAAGAATGTGTCTAAAGTCCTCTGAAACCTCAGCTTATATCCCCTCAGGATTCCTGCCTTTCCAAGCTGATGGATCATTTACAATTCCAGGACAGTGTTCAAGAGCTGAAACTCCACCAGCACATCCAAATACAACCTGTGCTGAGGTTGGACAGGTTGTGGGCCCCCAGCCTAGCTGGGCAGGCCAGTCTCCAGCTAGGTGCCAGCTAGGTCCAAATCTGGCTGTTGTGTCTTCTGCCCACAGGCTGTGTACAGCTGAGCTCTGAGCCCCAGTGCACCGCAGGCCTTGGCTTTAGCTGGATTGGGGGGATTTTCACCAAGCTGGAGCACTGGGGCGCCTCTGACAATATTAGATAATAGGATTGAATTGATGTTAATTTCTGACTTCAATAACCTGATTTGTACCTTGGTTACAGAAGATGTTAATTTTAGGGGAAGCTGAGTGAAGGATATCAGAGAACTCTATACTATTTCTGTAGTTTTTCTGTCACCCCAAAATGACCTCAAAATTTAAAAAAAAGAAAAAGAAATAATCCTTACCCCAGGTGGGTTGTCAGGAGAATTGACTAAGTGAACACAGGTAAAATTCCTACGAGCAAGAATGCTCAATACTAGGTGCTACCAGTATTAGTAGTAAAAACGTGACCAATGAAATCCCAAGTTTTCCAGCACAGGTGGGAAAAAAATGGTCACAAATGGTTTAGAATTTCAAGAAAACAATGGCCAGGTCTGGAGTGTTCAGGATGAAGTTGTTTTTTCTCGTCCTTGACTTCCAAGAACAGAATGCAGAGAGAAAATGTCAAAGGTAGCCCCCAGACTTGGCTCTAGTGCACCCTTTGAGAAACTCAAATCAAGACATAGGTGAGAAAGGTCATTTTCAGGCAGGTCAGGAGGATGCTCTAGCAGGCTGAGTGCTGGGCAGGTAACCCTGACTCCAGGATTCACACTTTTCTGCAGCAGCAGCTTGTCCTATATTGGAATACCTGCTTTACAAAGAAATATTTCATTCTTACCACTGCCTGCTGGGGACTCATTAGAAATTGGCTCCCTAAATTGAAGGCTGCAGCCCTCTCTCTTCGGTGTTTTACCCAGCACGGTTCTGTTGATGCGTTTCCTATTACCTTACTACAGTGTTTGACCTTCAGCCTGTCTCCAAGAAAGATTTAATTAATGAGCAAGTGCTGTTGCTATCAAGAGACTGCAGTTGTGAGCTGTTGAGTATCCCACTGAAGAGGCGGCATGCTTGTTTTCAGAAAGATTTTGAACCCAAACCTTGCTTGGTTTTCTTTTCTGCCTCCCTACCTCTCCACCGCCCTCCCCCGAAAGTCAAATTGGAGCAATTAAAGGGGAAAAAATTATTCCAAGTTATTTTCTTTCTAATCATGACCTGAAATCTAGCTGTCCAAAAAGAGAAAAATGTCATGGAATTCTCTTTGTGGTTGGGACACCATAACCAAGGGCAGATGCACATCTGAAGGGATGGCATGAAGGAGCTTCTGGGTGGTGATTAAACAGTGCTGTGTTTTGTGATGATGGTAACAGAGTGGGATAGAATTGCACACACACACACAAATGCATGCATCTAAAAACTGATGAAATCTGAATAAAGTCTATAGTCTAGTTAACTATATCGCAGTTTCCTAGTCTGACAAGGTACAATGTTAAAAAAAGATGTATAAAAATAAAATTAAAAAAAAATAAAAAAGATATATAATTTTTATAACTTTCCAGAGGAGAAAAGAGCACAAGGGACTATGGTGATGGTTAAAGGGTGAATTGGTGGTGGGTAACCCACAGGGAATATACAATAATGTAAAAGATAAAAAATATAGATATTAATTTTTTTTTATAATTTCCTGTGTCTATAATTATTTTTTTTTTATACCACAAACATGTTTGAAAGGCAACTGACAAATCTGCATCTGCTGTAACCTTGGGTTTTACACTCAATGCATGTGGCTTCTTGCCAATTAGGGAAGAGATAAGGAGCCAACACTGCACAGGAGACCTTCCCGCTGAGGGGATCCTCCCCAGTGGTGGGGAAAGTGAGTCACCTCTCTGTCACCCCGGAGGAAACAGACACCTCTTAGCCTGCCACCTCTGGGAGACCTCAACTTTCTGCCAGCACATGCTTGTCTTTTTGTAGCTGCTCATTCATTTCTTCCTCTGGGTACCCCACTTCCCTTTCTGGAACTGCACACACAAAAAAAACCCCCACTTATCTGAACTTTTTTTTCCTTGAGAGTTGTTTTTACAGACACAGCAAAGGCTGGAGGTCTAGCAACAACCTTGAGCTGGACCCTAAGGGTGCCTGGAGACTGAAATCCAAGAAGAGGGGGACCCCCAGAGAAGCGGTGGGCCAATAGCAATGGAAAACTCTGGCTATCTGGAGAAAATCCTCGTCATATTCAGGAGTGAAGCACCCTATGACTAGCCGTGAACTTCAGCCAGGTCTGCATTTCTTTGCCTCAACCCACTTTTCATTTAGTAAAATTTAATTCCTTTGTTCTCAACCCTGGTCCCACAAACCTATATGACCTCATTTCCTTTCTTAACTGGGGAGGCAGATTCGAGTGGGGTTTTTTTCCCTTCTCATGTCTTGTTGATTTGCAGTAAGAGTTTCTCTGCTTCAAGCGCCAATGTTATAGTGAGTTTGAGCTTAACCAGGAGTTAGGCACACAAGCCTGATTTTGTACAGGTCAGTAACAGAGGCAGCCCTGGAGGGAGTAATGTGTGGTTGAGACCACCTGATCTGTATATGTGATTGAACCCCATTAAAGTATCTAAGTAGTAGCTCTGGTCCCAAATCTGCCTGCCTTTGTCTGTGCAAGTGCCTCTATTTTTTTTCTTTCTCTTTTTCTTAATAAACCTGTCCTTTCAAAATGTAAAAAGAGGGCCTTCCTGGTGGCACAACGGGTTAAGTCTCAGCACTATGAAGCTATCCAGAGCCACTGCAGCACCAGTTCCATCCCAGGCCAGGGAGCTTCCCACATGGGGCAGCAGACCTCTCCTGCCTCCCCCGCTGCTCCCCTCAGCAGTGTACTTCAGTCCATCTGCCTGTTCTGCTCCCTACTCTCTCTGGTGAATCCTCTCACCCTCCCCTATACATCTTTAAAAAAAAATGTAAAAAGAAAAAAAATGTATCTCTATAAATTCAAGATTCTGACAGGAGGTTGTGAAGATATACAGTTGCTCAAGGCAAGGTTGAAAGTTCTCGTTTATTAAACTTATCTCGTTACTGTAGCCTATCAATCTGGAATGTTTCACTTCTTTCTTTGGTCTCTTCTTGTCTTGTTTTACACTCCATCTAGGGAACTCTGGAGTTTTGAACCAACAACATAATCATGATTACTAGTATACAGGTGTTCAGGAATATAAAAATATTCCTGCACATAAAACAAATTCAAATTACAGTGAGATGCTATGTTTCACTGTTGACTAAGATTGAAATGGAGAAACAGTCTCCCTTTTGGCAGGAGTGTATATTGAGGTGTTCTTTTTTGGAAAGCAATTTGGTAATCTTCAAAGTTAGAAATTCTAAGAATTTACCCCTATAAATGAAAACTATGTCCAAAACACATACAAGTCTTTTTGTAGCACTGTCATTGATAGTAAGGGTTAGCCTGTCAGTCTGTGTAAAGCTGCCTGGCTTTTGTAAATAAAGTTTTATTGGCACACAGCCACATCCGCTCATTTACATACTACCTGAGGCTGCTTTAGAACTAGAAGGGCAGAGTTGAGTAGTTACAAGAAGTCTGACCCACAAAACCTAAAATATTTACTACAAAAAAAGAAAAAAGGCTGCTGATGCCTCATTTATACAAGAAGTCTAGGATAATAATGTATCCTTGAAAGAAGTCTGGCAAAATAAATCATAGCACATTCACAAGGTGGAATAGGACACAGGTATTAAGAATAGAGACTTGGGGAGAAGGGTGCCTTTTCTCTATACATTTGATCCTTGAACACAGGTCCACTTATAAATGGATCCCCCCTCTCCCCCAATAAATACACCTGTCCTCTATATATCTAAGGGCTTCACATTCATGGATTTCAACCCCTGGACATGAGGGCTGATGATAATGGACTTGAGTATCAGTGGATTTTGGCATTCGAGGAGGTCCTGAAACCAATTCTATAATATTATCAAGGGACACCTACAGTTAGTAGATTTGGGGGAGTCAAAGTGGCATGGATTTTGTGTTGCACAGAGGTCGGTTGGAGCCCCTAAGCCCCATGATGTTTAAGGGTTAACTGTATATCCCTTAGTACGTAAACGTTATTTTTTATAAGCCATTAAGGATAAAAATGAATCACAGAAGTCGGGAAAAGGGGGTGGTAGATGGAAGTTAAGACTTTTGGTGGGAATCGTAATATCAATATACAGATCTTGAATTAAAATGCCGTGCGCCTGAAACCCAGATGTTCTAAACCAGTGCTACCGCAGTACAAGTGAAAAATAAAGCGGAGTCCAAAGGACGGAGGTGATTGCGTGGGTGAGGCAAGGCGAGGCAAGGCCGTCAGCTGCTGTTAGCTCAGCCGCAAGTGTGGCCTGAGGCTGGCTGGGACCAACACGAAGACCCCAGGGCCAGCTCTACCTTCCTTCGGCTTTTCTGATCCCGGGTCTGCTGCATCGGACCTCTGACCACGCCCACGTG
The DNA here is from genome assembly GCA_004024925.1 of Scalopus aquaticus. Classification (NCBI taxonomy): domain Eukaryota; kingdom Metazoa; phylum Chordata; class Mammalia; order Eulipotyphla; family Talpidae; genus Scalopus; species Scalopus aquaticus. Next base: position 18,256 of record PVIJ01003431.1, read on the forward strand.
CCAAAGTCGCGGGGGCGGGCAGAGAGCCACCGCACCTGGGCGTGTGCTGTCGCCCGCCCGGCCTCCTGGTGCTGGGTCCCTAGGAGACACGCATGGGCGCGGCGGGACCTGGGACGGCCTCCCTGGGCGCCCCTCCCCCTTGCGTTGTCTCAGGCACCTTCCCCGCCCTCGGGGGAGCACCCATCGGCCAGCCGGGGCTCAGAAGGAACTTCAGGCGGGGGCAACACTTCCGTCTGGAATCGTTTAATGAATCTACTTCTTACACGCATAATTATAAAAGAATAAGAATCGACAAAAATATTTTCTTTCCATAATATGTAGAGGTGGTTCGTTTCTGGTGGGTTGTTTCCCTCCCCTCGCCTGGCAGAACTCTTGGCAGGGAAGGAAAGGAAGTGGCGGGGAGGACGACCCTGAGGGGTATGGTTCCACTCCCAACCCCAGAACCCCGTCTTGTGTGGGTCAGGCAGAAAGGAGAGCCTGATGGCTGGGCCAGAGCCGCCCACCAGGGAAAAGAGGGGCAGGGGGTTCCCCAGCAGAGATGCCCAATGTTTACAGACTCCAGGGCACAGCTCACCACCCCCTCTAGGGGCTGGCTGGGTTGAACCCCACTGCCAGGCAGCAGACCCTGCTCCCTTTCTTTCAAATAACTATGAAAAATGACCCCCGAAACAAAACACAAATATGAACTGGGGCGGTGGGGGAGGCAAGGCATGCTTCTGTGCTGGGTGGGGGGCAGCCGGGCCGAGGTGCTGGGGAGCATGGGATGGAAGCTCCCGGCTCCTAGAGTCTCTTCTGGCCTGAGTGCTCCAGAGTCCCGTGGAGTTGCGCCACCTCCGCCCGGACGGGGGAGGGGGGCTCGAGGGAGGCCTCGTGGATACACCAGCCTCAGCGCTCCGTCCTGGCAACCAAGCAGCAGGCACAACACCCAGGAGCATTAAGAAAACGATACAAGGCGCTCAGGCAGGAAGGCGGGCTCCCCAGCGGGGGGTGGGGGGGTCACTCCCGGCTGGTCCCCACTGGTGGTGGCAGCACAGAAGCCACTTGTGCTCTGAATGTGCAGGCCCTAACCCGCTGTGGGGTGGGGGGCTCAGAGGTATTCTTGTAGAAAGTGCAGCAGTGTGACTTCATAGTGCTCGCCAGACTCGGGGCAGCGGATGCTGTGTCTCTCGTTGGGGTAGATCTGGGCGGACAGAGAAGGCAGGGCTGGAGGCACTGAGGGACGCTGACCAGGGACGCTGCCCTCCCCTGCACACTGGAGGCCCTCCCCATTTCCGGCTCAGGCTGTCACTGCTAGGGGCCTCCGCCCACTACCCCCCAGTCTTGGGAACTTGTGGCAGAGGGTTCAAATCCCCTCTCTGTCACCGAGTGGCTGTGTCACTCTGAGCAGTGACACGCTCCCTGACGCAGCCGCCCTGAACACCGGGCGAGGGTTACTGGCCTCTCCGGGCCTTTGCGAGCGCCCAGCAGAGCCCCACACAGGGCACTTGCAAGTACGAACAAGAAGAGAACTGCTATCCCTCCCCCAGACCCGGGGAGGGCGACGGCAATGAGCCCGGCCCTGCAGACGAGGGGGGCTTCAAGTGACACTTCCGGTGTCCTCCCCCCCATTTCCGTGTCACCGAGAGGCCAGGCTCAGGCCGCGCGTGCCGAGGCTCCACGTCACTCTGCCCTCCTCTCCCTCCCCCACTCACTGTTAAGTACTTTCTGGGTCTTCTGATCATACAAGGGGGTATCAGCCCCAGGGTGGGGAGGTGACAGGTTCGTGCCAAGGCATCACCCAGTCCGGAGACCTGGCTGAGCTGAAGCCCAGGCCCTGGGGTGCAGGGCGGCCGGGGCACCGGTCTTGCCTTTGCTATGAAGCAAGGTCTCCTCCCTCCCAACAGCCTGACGGGGCCTGGGGTTGACTGGACCATTGCCAAGTGGCCTGTTCCTCACCTCCTCCTGACAGTGAGACGGGTTTCTGAACTATATTATTCCTTTCTCGCCTGACCCACAGCCACTGTCCCTATTCGTTACTCTGGGAATATATCATCTGGTCACTGGTCCCCCTCCTTCAGATCTGCCTGCTTTAATCCATCCTGGGATGAATCACAAGTCTGATTAAACTGTTCCCAGCTCAGAATAGCACCAGGACTTGCCGGTCTAACATCAGTCCTGGGGCTTGCTGCCCCCGCAGCCTCAAAGGCCCACCAGGGCCCTGCACTACCTGTGACGGACCCTGCTGTCCCCCACCCCATCAGAGCCTCAGGCCCGGGTCCTGGCCCTTGGCAACAGTCTCCTCCTTTTGGGCTGTGAGGGCAGGGAGAGGGTCTATCTGGCCCTCCACTGAGGCCCCAGCCTCTGGCCCCAGCCTGGCACGAGACAAATGTGGTGTACGGACTAGACAGTACCTTGGACCACCAGCCTCCCAGTCCAACTGTTTCAGGGTCTCTGAAACAGGAGGTGGGGCGCACTCCATCTCCCCCAAACACTGCCCAGCTCCCACCAATGAAGTGTCTCTTCTCACATTCTCCTTCCCCTGGAGACTCAGGGGACAGGTCTCAGGTGCACTCTCCGTGCCAGATGCTTCTCCTGAGCGAGTCCCCTTGGCCCTCACAGCCTCACTGAGAGGCAGGGGCCATCAGCCCCATTTGTGGAAGTTGAGGCCTGAAGCTGGCACCACCTAAAGTCACCTAGGGAGGGGACAGTTGTCCTATCTACAACTCAGAGTTTCAGGCTCAGGAGGGGCGCTCTGAGCTGCCTCCACTCTCTTTGCCGGGAGCGTGTTTGGGGAAGGGAGGCCCTGCCAAGCAGCGGCACTGGCAGAGCTCCTCGGTCTGCAGGGAGCGCTCTGCAGCCGGCAACGGGCTCCAGAAGCTGGCCCTACAGCCCCGAGCTCTCAGCTTCCCGACCTGCACTGCTGTTGAGGCGTCTGGGAAACAGAAAGGCCGAGTGGCAGCAGTGTGCAGCAAATCCGCCCCCTCACCTCCAGAAGGGTTCGCAAAGCCGCCAGGCTCTAGCTGCTGCTGCTGACCCCTCGCCTGCCAGGAGGACCGTGTCACAACCCGCCAGCCCCCGGCGGCCCCAGGCTTCGGGGCAGCCAGGGGTTGTTGGTCCAGGGGAGCAGCGCAGTCATGGGCCTGCACACAGGCGGCACACCTCTCGGCACCCTCCTCTCGCCAGGCACTCCCCCAACCCCAGCCGCCTCTCCACTGATAAGCCCCTTCTCACCTTCCAGGTGCGCAGCCTCATGACGGAAAGCCCACCCTCACCTCCAGGGCCCACTCTCTGCCATCTCCACGGCCCTGCCCCTTGCTGCTGCAGCCCCTTCCCCGGCCCCAGGGCTGCCTCTTCCGGCCCCCAGCCCCTCTCCTGCCCTCATCACCCTGCTCTGTCCCTGAGCTGCCTCCCCCTACTCATTTCCTGGGCTTGATGCCCACCGCCCTGCTCTTCTCCCTGCTCCTCCACACACCTCTCTGTGGACTCCCCACTCCCTTAAGCACCCTTAAATGTCACCTCCTCAGGGATTCGCCTAGACTCTGTCAAAGTAACGCATCCCCCACCCCGAGACGTTCTCAGCGTCCTGTGGGGGTCTGTCACAGCAGGTTTCTCGGTTAAAAGAAAACGTGCCTTTGGGATACTCTCCGGGACTGCCTAGCCTCCTCTGTCAGGCGTGGCTGCTGAGTCTGGCCCGTTCCCTGGAGAGCCCCAGCACCGCCGACAGCGAGGACGGGACAGTCAGCACAAACGGTGGCTGCACAAACGGTGGACGGGCCCTGGGAGGCAGGAGCCCTGGGCTAAGTGGGGAGCAGGCAGAAGTGGGGAGTAGAGGGTGAGCCTCTCAGGTGCCATGCCCTCTGTCTACGTAGCCGGCTCAGGGGAGGGGCCTGAAGCACCTGGGAGCTACCCACCTGGAGCTGGTAAGGTTTCCCTGCTCGAATCAGCTGGGCGACGAGGAAGTTTGTGTGGAAGAAGTGCACGTTCTCATCCAGGAAGCCGTGCAGGATGAGCAGGCGGTTGGGCCTGGAAGAGGAGGTGGGTGAGGGTTTGAGGTGCCCCTGCTCTCCCACCCGGAGCGTGACAGCATCAGGCCAGGGCTCAGGGAGCAGAGCGGCAACTCCCCCCCCCGCCCCCCGCAGCAGTGAGTGGCCGCAGCAGCTCAGCAGACGCAGCAGACACTTGGAGGCAGATGAGAGCTGGGGTTGGCAGGTCTGGGGGGCCCTTGCTCCCTCTGGGCGGGGTGGGCGGGGGTGAGGCAGTGTGCGCGGAGTGCCCTGAGCCACAGCGCGTGCCCTGGCTCTGGAGGATGGAGGCGCTAGCCTTGACCCGCCCACGCGCTCACCACCTGCAGTGCCCACCGAGCACCAGAATGTGGCGAGAACAAAGGAGGAACTAACTTTTTCTTTCAATTTCTACAAACTTATGGAGGTAAAACCCGTAAAACCTAAAATAAGCTCATCTTAAAGAGGATGAGGAAGCATTCACAATGTGGCCCAACCAACACCTCGATCTAGTTCGGGAACATTTCATCACCTCAAAGCAAATCCCTGGCTATGAGCCCCTCCCCGGCAACCGGCAGAGTCTGAGTTGATGGGTTTATTATTTCCGTGACTTTCAGCGAACGTGAACTCAACCTGAAGTGGCTGGTGCAGATGCTGGCTTCCACACCGGACAGGCAGGCCTAGCTCGGGCTGGGCTTTGCGTCTGACTGCTTGCTGGCAGCCCCGGGGGCCTGAGCCACATTGCAGGCCAGAGCGGCGTCCCTGGGCGAGGGCGGGCGAGGGCCCCGTGGTGGGGCAGCGATGAGAGTGCCAGCGTGAGGGCGCGGGGCCCGGCTGGGCACTCCGACACACAGCTCCCCAGGAGTGGGGCACCAGGGCCGTCCACTGTGGGCCTGGGTCTTGACGCAGTGTCAAAACCCACACGACAGAGGCCATTCAGACGCGACTGGTGGCCAGTGGATGGGCTCATAGTGGGCTGTGTGTTTGGGGGGTGAGGAGAAGCCAGGGGGTGCAGACTGGTGCGATCCTAGAGTCCTCATTCTATGATTCAAAGGGTAGGGCTGGGTGCCTCGTGCCTCCTGCCTCCTCCCAGAGGGCACCCCAGTGTCCACTCCCTGAGGAGCCTGAGGAGAGCGGGCTGCGCGTGGGGGTGCCAGGGCATGCAGAGAGAGGGAGCGATGGAGGCCGTGCTGCCGGCTTGGCGCGGTGTCAGCGCCGCCCTGCTTCTCGGGCGGCCAGCCCAGGAGGGCGTCCTGGACCCAGAAAAGGCGAAGGCCGGGGAGGTGGTGGGAGCCATGAGTGGGGCTCGGGGAGCCGGAAGGCAAGGGGGGGCCTTACTCGTTGGGCAGCTTTTCCACGTGCAGGGCCACGGAGCCTGCCTCGTAGCCGAGCTGGTTGTTCTCCGGGACGTCCATGTAGCGCTCCGTGTACCCGGTGTCGTAGGCCATCCAGACAGTGACCGGGGCACCCGCGATGGCCACCTGAGTGCCACAGTGGACGGACAGAGGAGGGAGACACACGGGCACATGGGTCAGTCTCTGGAGCCTGTGCTTGGCTGGCTGTCCTGGGCTCCCCAGGAGGACGTGAGGAGCAGGCATGCACGGGGGTGGCTGGGGGTGGGTGGGGCTGCGGGGCAGGGGCCCTCAGACCGTGTGTCCCCCATGGACCGTGCGTTGTCGGGGGGCGGGTGAGCTGAACGAGCGCATTCAGGCCGGGGTCGGCCCCTCCCTGGCCCCACTGCCTTCCTGCCTCCTCCTCCTCATCGCCGCCCGCGGTGCCCTGACAGTGCCGCCGGCCTGGGGGCCCCTCCCCCGACGCTCTTCACACCATGCCCCACCTCTGCCCATCCGAGGCCGGGGTCCCGGGCTCAGCCTCCCACAGAGAGCTGCTGGCGGGGTTTTGTGCAGCCGGATGCCATCCTGGGGTCAGCAGTGGCGGGCAATGAGGAGGGGGGCTCGGCCCCATGGGGCTGCTGCGGGGAGAAACAGCCACGTGGCAAGGCCCCTGCCAAGATGCCTCCCCCGGGGGGGCGGGCTCCGAGGGGCACGGGTGGGCACCGGGCAGACAGGGGGCGGGGCGCGGGGGTAGCACCCACCTTGAACACCTGGGGCTTGTGGATCAGCCCCATGAGCGAGAGGAAGCCCCCGTACGACCAGCCGTGGATGGCCACCCGGCTGAGGTCGATGAAGCCGTACTTCTCGGCCACGAACTGCAAGCCCTCCACCTGGTCCTCGATCTCCACCTGGCCCTGGGGACGAGGCCGGGCACCTCTCAGTGGCCTCCTCCCTACTCTCCTACCTCTCTGCGGGGAGCCTTCTCCCTCTTGGATCAAAAACAATGTTCTAGAAGCTTCCCTCTCTCCAGGCCCTGTTCAAAACCTGCTTGCCCTCTGGGCAGTGGTCAGACAGGTCTGGCACAAGTCTTGTCCTGTCACCTCCTGGCTGAGTGACTCTGAGGAAGTCATGTCCCCTTTGCATGGGGTTTCCTCATTGCTAAAATGAGAAACAGGCCCCTTCTACAATGCGTGTGGGGATGAGGTGAGCTGGTGAGTTTCCTCCAGTCAGAGGCCTGGCAAGGACCAGGGCTCAGGAATGGCGGTGTCATCACTCATCAGAGCCACAGTCACCTCCACCCTGGTCATCACCCTCAGAACCGTCCAGCATCCTCCTCCTCAACACCGTTAGCGTTAACTCCACCAGCACAGTCTTCCCCGGGACCGTCATCCTCAGCGTGACTGTCACTTCCATCACCACCAACACCTTCGTCACCCACGCAAGCGCCACGGTCAGCAGGACGCCACAAGCACCATCCTACAGCCACCAGTTTCTGTCTCCCCGTGGGGTGCAGCTCAGGGGTGAGCAGCAGAGCAGACGTCCCCACTGATCTCAAAAGGCCACCCCACTTAGGCCTGGCATCCTGGCCGGCACTGTCAGGGAGGGAGGGGCCCAGAACCGAACCCGAGACCCAGGCTTCCCTTCACCACACAGGAAGGCCCAGAGAGAGAGGGGAGAGGACTTACCATTTGGTTTTTCAGGGCCCCTTCGAACTGAAGCCCCCGCTGACATGAGCCCCTGCCGTCGATCACCACCACGGCGTAGCCCAGGGACGCCAGCGTGTTGAGCCGCAAGTACTTGATCCCCTTGAAGGAGTTGTTCACCAGCTGCACCTGCGGGCGGGCGAGGCGGGCATGGTTGGGGGCTGGGAACGCGGCTGGGGCTCGAGGAGGGCGGGCCGGAGGGCCAGACGCCTGGGGGACGGGAGCGGCGCCTCACAGCCTGACGGGACCTGTGTCGTGGAGGCCCCAAAGGGTTCTGGTCACGGGGTGAAGGCGGAGAGGGGCCCGCTCTGCATCAGGTCTCGCACTTGGGAAGTACTACAGAGAGGAGGTCCCAAATATGTTCCCTTTTCTGTTCCAGGTCCTCTATGGAATTACGCCCGTATTTCTGTATTTCTCTGCCTTTCTACCCTTTAGCTGTATCTAAAAAAGTGACACAAAGCCTGGGGGCCGGGGGAGAAAGCAGGCTGGTGGCAGCAGTTGCTTCTCTGAGTAACTTAAACCAGCTCTCCGCTCGGCATTACTACCCCTCAGGCGTTGGGGCCAGGTCATTTTCTGTGCGGGCCACCCTACGTACCGCAGGGTGCTGACAGCATCCTCCCCCACCCAATGCCAGAACGTGCCCCTCCTCCGTGGGGGCGACAACCATAAATGTACCAGCACCACTGGGTCAAGGGCGCGGCCCTGCCCACCCACCCCTGCCGTGGGTGGGCTCGCTGAGCAGTCTGCCTGCCCTGCCCTGCCCTGCCCACTCCTCAGAGAACGGGGCCCAGGACCATGGCCACCTCAGTCCCCAAGTTGGCCTAGGGGTGAGAGAGGGTCACTGCTGGACAGGCGGCCCAGACAGACGTGCAGGGGCCAGTGGGCTCCCCAAAGGGCTGAGGGCGTGTCTGTAGGGAAGGGGGAGCAGGAGGGCCCTCTTCTTCTGGGCACTGGGGGGGGCCAGGGGACACCGGCTGTCCCCTGCGTCCAGCATGGAGGGAAGGCCTGGGGGGCAGGGCCAGCGCCCACCTGGGGGCCCCCATACACGAAGAGGACGGTGGGGTGCTTCTTCCCCGGCTGCACGGCGTGAGGCTTGTAGATCATGCCGTAGAGGCGCACATCCGACCGCGTGTGGAAGTGGAAGATTTCCGGGGGCACGTAGTCGGGGGGACAGCCTGTGGGAGAGAGGGTGGCTGTGGCTATGTGGCCCACAATGCCCACGCCGCACGCCACTGCCTGGCCCTCGGCTACGGAGGGCGGACTGCAAGCGGTCTGTCTTTGTGCTTCCTGATGGTTTAAATCAGAATCTGAGGGCCAGAGAGGACTCTGCTCCTGCCAGGCCTCAGTGTGGCCGGAACTGGTCTCCAGTTGCACCCCAACACTTGCTGACCTTCTATGGAGGTGAGAACACCTCTGGACTCTAACAGCCAAAATTTTTTTTTTTTTTTTAATGCATACAAGCTGGGGTATAGGCCAGAGGCGTGGGGCGGCGAGAGTGTTCACCAGAGACAGAGTGGGGAGCAGAACAGGCAGATCAACGGAAATACACTGCTGAGGGGAGCAGCGGGCGAGGCAGGAGAGGTCTGCCGCGCCATGTGGGAATCTCCCCGGCCAGGCGTCGAACTCGCATCGCCGCTGCCGACAGCTCCACAGCACAGCGCCCAACCGCTGTGCCACCAGGGAGGCCCGTAACAGCCAATTTCATGGTTAGCTTCACACTTTTACTGTTACCTCCAATTTTACAAAGCAACACTGGTTTCTCAGTTCTGATAGTAAGGAACCTTTAAGATAAATTTGTTTATATAAACAGGAAGAATCAATTTAAAGTAAAATAAACAAGCTGTGATGTGGTCAGGGGCTGGCAAGTGTGTTCTGTAAAGGGCAAGCTTTACAGGCCCAAAAGGCCCTGGAGTGGCCCTAAAAGTGACCACAGACACCACATAATGATGGGATGTGGCCAGATTTGGCCAGGGGCCACAGTTCTTAACCTTCTCATAGATGTGGTCTTCAAACAGAGCAAGATTGGGGGCTTTAGGAAATAGTACATGGTGCCTAATGCACACTCCTGCAAGCCCAGGGCTGAGGGTCAGGACACCCCAGTTCCCGTCACTGCCCCTCACCCCCACTGTGCTTGGTCAGAACCTCCCTGGCTTCAGTTTCTTCATCAGTAAAACCAGGGCCAGAGTTCCTCTTCCGCCAGGCCCCATGGTGATGTGGGGAGTCGTGGACTGAGCTATGGGCTGGGGGGGCCTTTCACAGGTCTCAGGGAGCGATGCTATCACAAAATGCTTTCTAGTCACAAAACACCCCACAAATGGCAGGAAATTTATTTCCTAGAATGTTCTAGAAATTACCAAGAGGCAAGGCTGGGCTCAGGGAAGGGTGTCTTTTGAACTGAGTGATTCCAAGTCACCGTACAAGGGCTGCAAGGCACCGTACTAAAGTTAGTTTTGCATCCGATGAATGGCTGGTGTGCCGCACCACAGATGGGAGACATTCCCGGGAGACAGACTGACTTGTCTGTGGCTGGGCAACCAGAGTTTGAACCCGAGATCACCTAAGCAGAGCCCGGTCACTCTGCAGACTCCTGACAAGATGGCCCTTGTTCCACTTGGTGCCTTGCACCCTCCAGGACCCCAGTGTTACTACAGGGCCACATCCCATTTTACATATGGGCAAGCTGAGGGCCCCAAGGGGCCTGGGGTACTCACTGGCTGCCTCCATCATGCTGGCCCAGAACCGGGGCTGCTTGTGCAGGGGGTCGCTGTCGGGGCCGCTCAGCTTGTAGACGTGCACGCAGGGCGGTGTGCCCACGCTGCTGTAGTGGCTGATGAACATGTCGAAGTTCTGTGGGTGGAGGGGGCGCTGAGCACCATGGGACACCGGCACCCCAGCCCTCACTTCCACACCCCTTGCTCCCAGCCTCTGTTGACTCTGTGCTCACACGTTTAAAACCCCAAACCCCACCTGTGTGGGTGGGTGCTACCACCATCACCCCCATTTACAGGTAACCAGAGTAGGCTGAGAAGAGTCGGCCCCTGATCAGGGGTCCCGGGGTGGTGACTGACAGATCTGGGGTAAAATCCAGAGCTGTCTGATGCCTGGTCCTCCTGCTGGCTCTACGGCCAGCAAGGTGCCACCAAATGCCTGCTCCCGACTAGAAAAGGTCTATGCCGTTCCCCTGATGGACATTCTAGAATGTTCCAGGAGACTAAGAACAGGCGCAGGGATGGTGTGGTGAGGCGCATGGGGACTTGGGAAATTGCCCACCTGGCTCATGGAGCAGCTGTGGGAGAAGCCCGGTGTGGTGAGGCGCACAATCTCGCCGGCTGCCTCATAGCTGACCACGTAGAGGTGGTGTTCCAGCGGCGTGTCCTTCGTGCCTTGGAAATACACCAGCTTCGTCTCCTCATTGACCCATATCTGTGGGGGCGAGGGACTCCTCGTGAGACGGCCCCAGGCCTCCCAAGTCTGCCCCCCCAGCACACTGGAGAGGAGGACTGACACCAGAGAGGGACTCATTCTCCCCCGAGTGGGCTTTAGTCCAGTGACTGGAGAAGCACCTCAGAAGGGTGTGCTTCCCAGGCCCTACGGGGCAGAAGCAGGCCCTGATCCAGATGGGCTAAACCCATGTTTTCTGGTGGGACTTGGAATCAAAAGTCCAGATCCGGACAGCTCCTTCCAGACATGCCCAGAGCCAGGGTGTCCCGCAAAGGGTAGAGGCTGAGGGAGGGGTCACTACTCCTCAACCTCGGTCCCAGTGGGGTCACCCTATCTCTCTAATCCAGGTGCTCAGGTTAAGAAGTGGCAACTCCCTTCTCCTGCCCATTTTCTGGCGAGCCCCCACCCCTAACCCAAGACACCCAAATGTGGTTCTCAGGTGGTGCCCTCAGCAAGAGCAAAGAACCTGGGACTTGGCCTCCCTGGTGGTGCAGAGGTTTAAGTCACAGCACTATGAAGCTATCCAGAGCCACTGCAGCACGAGTTCGATCCCCGCCCAGGGAGCTTCCCACAGGGCACAGCAGACCTTTCCTGCCTCGCCCGCTGCTCCCCTCAGTAATGTTCTATAGTAGATCCGCTTGTTCTGCTCCCTACTCTGTCTCTGGTGAATCCTCTCACCACCCCCCACACCTCTGGCCTACACCCCAGTTCTTGTATGCACAAATAAATACACCTTTATAAGAAAAAAAAGAACCTGGGACCGCTCACGATGGTAGGGGCCCCTGGGGGTTAGGGCCAGCTGCGCCCTGGTGGACCCGTGCTTGGATATTGCTGTCCCAGAATGCGACGCCACTAAGAGGGGTCGGGCACAGCTGACCGACCGCCAGAAAGGAACCGGGAGGCCCAGGCAGTTCTGCTTGATCAAGGACCCAAGCTGGCAAGGCACACAGGTGGGGGCCCTGTGCCTGGGGCCTGAGAGGCGATGGAGGCAGCCTGGGGTGACTGCGGGCCCCCTGAGCAGGAAGGACGTTGGAGCAGAAGCTCAGGCAGGGCTTGGGCACTGCCCTGGGGATGATCCAGTTGTGGCCTTTCTGGCCACGGGGCGGACCTGGCAACAAGGGGGCAAAATGCTTAAGAAAAGTGTGTCCTTCCTCCCTGCAACTGCGCCCCTGGGAATTGTCCCTAAGAACTTCACTCGAGAGGTAAATGTAAAATGGAGGCACAAAGATGCTCAGTGTTTATAACACTAAAAAATGGTGACAACCTGAATATCCAAAAAGATGGGGTTGGTTCCATAACGATGGTACAGTTATCTATAGCCACGTGAAACTATTTTCTAAACAAAAAACCCGTAAGTCCCCTACGCTGATGACTATGTACGTCCTGTGTTGAGCTGACAAATAGGAACAGTTTTCAGTGGTTTTGCTCGGGGGCAGAGGTTAAGGAGTTGGGAATGGGTATCGAGGAGGATTCCTACTTTAGCCTTACCTGGGACAATTTTTTACAAGTATGATATGATTAATTTATTATTACACTTTAAACATAAATGAGGGTTTTCTAGAAAGATGTTGCTCAAAAATCCATAACCTGTAGTCACACCTCAGTTTTGTCACAAGGACAATATGGGCACAAAAGGCGGAATGTGGGGCCTTGCACCCCTCCCAGGCCGGCTCGCCCCGCCAGGCTGGCTCCAAGGCCTTGGGAGCAGACTTGACACGGCCACTCTTTCTCTTTTTCATTCTTTAACATACTGCTGAAGACTTTCTGGGTGAAAAGATGAGGTGTGCGCAAATGGTAAACACGAGAAAACAGGCCCAACCCCGCTGCGTGTATGACAGACGAGAGGCAGAGGACTTCAAGTTACTTTAAAGCCGGGTCCTCCTTGCGGTGATCCTGCCCCCCCAAGGAACACTTGGCAACCTCTGGACACATTTTTGGTTGTGACATCTGGAAGGGGTATTACTACTAGCATTGAGCGGGTGGGGGCCACAGATGCCGCTCAACACCCCACAGTGCCCAGACGGCCCCCCAGAGGAAGACCCCATCTCAATACCCCTAATGCCGAGGAAAGACCCTGATGTGAAGGTGAGAGGATTGGAGCTTTTGATGGTCCCCTTTTACAGATGAGGAAACGGGTAAGTTCTAGGGGGGGGCAGCGCCAGGCTCTCTGAGCCCTCAGTGCCTCTTGCAAGACCCCACCACAGCAGAGCGGCGGGCAGTGGGGGGTGTGGACTGACTGCCCGACACGGTGCCTACTCGCGCGCTCTTGCTCTCTTGCTCGTCTCCAAGCGCAGGGCGCAGCACACGCCCCTGAGTATAGACACCTGCCTGCGCTCTGGGAAGGCCTCGGGGGCCCATGACTAGAACTGGGGTTGGGGGGTCAAGTGACACTGTCACAAATGCCACTGCTGTTCCCCAGAAATTCTGAGCTGCCCTGCGCCCTGCCCCCTTCTCCTGGGACCCGAGCAGCACTACTGTAGAAGAGCTCCCTAGGTCTCCTAGTCACCAGTGCGGTTTCCCGTTCTAGCTGAGGTTCATGGGGGCACTGATGCTGCTGTGAGGCAGGGATCCCGGAAGTCTGACAGGGCACGCCCCGTAAGATCTGGCACTCTGAAGAGCGGACCACAGGGAAGACACCCTGGTCTGAGGCAGTTTTGTTTACAGGGCAGGCCTCTCATCTGCAGCTGAATCATTTGTTTCTGAACCTCCTGGGGTTGGTGTGGGGATGGGCACTGGTTGGCAGCTGCGGGACAACTTCACAGCAGCATGAATGTCCCACAAACTGCCTCCCGAGGAAGGGTGGTTTCCTGAGAAGGGGCCAGGGCCCCTCACTGGGATCCACCACAGTGGCCGTTGCCCAGACCCACAGGACCCCAGAGGGTCAGCACCACGGCTGCAATGGCCCTGGGCTTGCTGAGGAGCCAACAAGGAAGTGAGACGTCACAGGGACAGGGCTGGCGCGCACGGCACATGTGTGCGTGTGCGTGGGTGCCTGGGGCTCTGGTACCTTGGAGCCATGCCTTGCCAACACTTCCCATTCACCGCTGGTCAGCGCGACCTCCTCCTTGATCGGGCATTTAAAGTCATCTGGAGGAAAGGAGAGGGAGAGAGGTCAAAAGGGGCCCTTTCGAATCCCACCCGGGCAAGCCGCACGGTCCTGAGGGACCCGGGCCAGGCAGCAATGGGAGGATGGTGAGCTGAGTGTGGCATTTCCACTGCTTGGAACCCAGGAATCTGCATTCCGTCAGAGGCACCAAGGCTAAGCCAGCACCTCTGGGAGCAGGACACGTGACCGCTGGAGAACCTGATTTTGATTAAAGGGGCACTTAAGCTGAGCCAAAGACTCCAGTGAGTCTAATGGTAGTTTTCACTTTGTTTTGGCCAGACCTCACTTGAATTTTCACCAGGTGCGTAACGATACGGGACTGTGACATTGTGGACTGGCATGTATTAAATTTATCGAGACTGCTTATGAGCAATGGCTAATGTTCCTTCACGTTCTCTCCGGTCTACAGCAACTAGGGTGCACGCTCACCCAGGAAGAACAATGCCGTGTGCACGAGTGAGACAGGGTGGGCAGCACAACTTCTGAGCAGAGATTTGAGCCCACCTGACAAGATCTGGGAGGGAGACACCCCCACCCTCACAGGGAGGCTGGGTGCAGCTGACTTTCTGCTCATTCAAACCTTTAGTGACCCCGGTTCTATGAGACCCACTGAGGAATGCACTGGGGAGAGCTGAATGGAAATGGCACCCACTCTTGGGCTGGTCCCACCAACTCACTAATTGCAGGCCTCTGACCTCTGAGCCCCAGGTCAGCCCTGCCCATCCCCAATTTCCCTGCTGCCTGCAGCGGCCTCCCGTGAAGCCTGGGCCACGGCCCAGCCCCACTGTCCGCTGCCTCTCTTCGCGACTGCAGGCCCTCTTGCTCTCGAGTCTCTCGGGCCTTCCAGAGCCCACATTTCTCACAGCCCAGCGGGTCCTGCCAAACACAGCTGCCCTGTAGCTCTCCGAGGACCCTTTGGTCCTCCAGGAGCAGGTCCTCCCGGACTCCCTGATCGTGTCTCTAAGGTGCTCATTCCTTCCACTCCCGAGAGACCGGGGCTCGCCTTCTCACCCGTCCAATCACTGGCTCACAGGCCTGAGCCATGAGACAGCACACGTGAGCTGAGGGTGCCGAGGGGTCTCTGCACACGGTGAGGGGAACCCAGGTGCAGTCATCTCCAAAGTGGGAGGTCACCTGAGGGGCATTTGCTGTGACCACAGCTCTTGGGGACTCTGACTGGGGACTCTTCCGGAGAAGGCTGCCGAGGCCGGGCGCAGTGGCTAAGGCCGGCAGATAAACCAGACAGCAGAGCACCAGCTGATCAGAGAGACTTGCCTGGAGACAGCCCCGCCAGGCTGAGACAGCTGCAGAAAAACCCCAAGTGGCAGCATGACAACGCCTGAGACAGAGGTCACTCTTCAGTTCCCTTCTTATCCGACCCCTCTGCAGTGTGTGGCATTGCCCAATCCGCTGCATGTGCTCCCCTGGGTTCCTGGCAGCCTGGATGTCACCCTCACTCAGGTCACTGTGCCCTGTGCTGGTGGCAGCCACAGGCCTGTCGTGGGCTTGGCCTCTAAGCTGTGGGACTCATCTCGGGTGACACTGCCCCCAGGGGACACTGGGCAATGTCCAGTGACATCTGTGGTTGTTATAACTGGGAGTGCTGCTGGCAATAAGTGGGTGGGGGCCAAGGATGTTGCTCAACACTCCACAGAGCCCAGGATGCCTCCCTCTGCCTGCAAATGGGCCAGCCTCAACGTCCGCAGTGCGGGGGGACGCCCTGCCCTGACCTCAGAGCGGGTGGGGCTGGCTCGGGCCGCACTACTTTCCTGCCCGAGAGAACCCTTCATCCCGTCTCTAGGCTGAGACGCCACCCCTGCGCTCTGAAAATCCAGCTGGCTCCCTACGGCACTTCTCTGAAGGGCACGTCAACACATCCATATGCCTCCATCTCCTGAAACTGTCCCTCTCAGACGGTTCTGTCTCAGATGGACCTCACAACACCTTCCAGGCATCTTTGCCAACCCCATGTCCCTCCTACCGGCAAACCGTGTAAGCGCAGCAGTCCAAGCCCACCTAGGGCTGAACCCACTTGGGTCGGGCCCACTGCCATGACCCTAGACCTCGGCACATCTCCTCGCCCCTTAGGCTGTGCCCCACATAGCACCCCCAGGAATAATTTTAAAGTGCTCTAAGCTCAATGGTAAAAGCCAATCTCCCTCACAGCCCCGAAAGCCCGGAATGACCCGCCCCCATGCCCTCTCTCCCAGTGCCTCACGGCCTCCTCACTGTCCCTCCGACACGCCGGGCCGCCTCATCCGGTCCCGGGGCCTCTGCGTGGGCTACTCTCTGGGCCTGCAGGAGTCTGGCTGCTCCCACCACCTCCTCCAGGGTGCTCCGCGGCACGCTGTGCAGAGACAGCCTCCTGCCCGCCCAGCCAAGTAAGGCCCTCACTCTCTAACCTGCTACCTTTCCCTTCTCCCAAGACAACATCTTTAGTTGTTTCCAATGACTGCCTGTTTCTTCTGCTAGAACACTCCATGAGAACAGGGATTTTTCTTATTCTCTTTCCTCTAGCATCTAACGCAAAGGTCAGCAGCTTTCCCTACAAAGGGACAAATACAGTCATGGATCACATAATGGCTTTTGAATCAATGATGACTGGTGCGTGGCTGGTGGTCCACACAGAGGGTAGGCATGTAATAGATTGTACCACCTATGGTACAATTTTGTAATTATGAAATTATACTCTATGATGTTCATACAATGACAAAATCAACTAACAATCCATTTTTCAGAACATAGCCCCATCACTAAGTGATGTGTGGCAACAGTATATACTTCAGCTTTTTGAGACATACTGGTTCTGACTCAATTCTGTGGTCATGGCAGAAAAGTAGCCACAGATAATATGTAAATGAGTTGCCATGACCATGTACCAATAAAACTTTATTTACAAAAACAGGCAGTGGGCCAGATTTGATCTTTGGCCAGTGACTCTGGTGTGCAAGGGCTTGGCAGGTAATAGCTGCCCAATAAATACTGTTGACTTAATCAAGGAACATCTGGCTTTTATAAGCCCTGCAGACCACGGCTGAATTGCCGGGAAGGCTGGTCTCTTACTCATCGGCCCCCTCCCTCCTGAGGCATGCTCCATCATGGTCATGGGAGGGATCAGTAAACAAATGGTGCATTGAACCACAGATGGCAGATTCGCTGAGCACTGGCATTACTCAGGCTTTGCTCACCTTCCCCAGGGCTGAAGGGCTCAGTCCAATCATAGCCACTGGGCTTTAGAATGGCAGTGACCTTGTATAAGTGGCAGAAGCCGGTCTTGCATTCGTTGGCACGGATGAAGCAGAGCTCGTCTTCTCCCTCTGATTGGGAGAAGGGATAGAAGATGTCATGAACCTGTCCAGGCAGAAGAGAAGACACGTCAGAAGGTGGTGCCATGCCCTGTGGAGGAAGACGAGGCTCCGAGAGCTTTGCCAGCTGTGTGTGGTGGGCTAAGCCCATGGACTCTCTCCCTTTGCCAGAGGCCCCTCCTGATTGAACCTGCTTCCCTGCTTGGGCAAACTCAGCCTGACGCTAGCCCTGGCCCAGCGGGGGGTGGCGTGATCCTGAGACCCAGTGGGGCACACACACCCGGCACCTCCCTGCCCTTACGTTGATCCACACGTCAGTGACTTCTTCATACACCACATGTGGCTGGACATTCTTGGGGACGGCTCTGGCGAAAGCCACTCGCTGCTCCTCGTTCTCGGTGGTGGGGATGAACAGGGCTGGCGGGAGGAGGACAAGCTGGAGTCGCTGCTGGGGCCGGTCCAGGAACATGGCCCAGGCGCTGAGGATGAGAGAAAAGCTGGGGTCCTTGGGGGCTGTCAGAGGAAGCTGCCGACCTTGCCAACACACCACCAAGTGAAACCCAGGAAACTCGACCAAGGTTTCCCGGGTGGCACCATGCTGGTGAGCGAAGAGGGGAGGGCTGACAGAGCCCTGTAATCCCTTTGTTCTGGAATCACCCATGTCGTTGTCTCAGGTAGTTAGCAAACTTACCAATTTCCGCCAAGTTCTCGGCCCACACATACTGTCCTACATCCCATATTCTGTTCTAAATGGACAATTTTTTTTAACTTAATTGTATTTGAAATGGAGACCTGTCGGTACAGTCACACATGTCTCAATGGTGCAGGTGCATTCTGGGAAATGTCGCCGTGGCGTGATCCCAGGTGGTGTGAGCATGTAGCCCACGTGGCATGGCGTATTTGGCATCACTTTGGTCTACGTGGTCTGCTGATGACCAAGCACCATCACGTGGCACGTGAAAAGGGACATCTCAACAGAGAGTGGACGACCAAAACCAAATTGAAGAGGGACAAGCGGGGTGCAGGGTCTGCCGAAGGTGCTGGGCCGCAGCTGGAGCCGCCTCTGCTGGGGAGGAGGCCCAGCGAGGGCCGAGCAGGGACCCAAGGACATGTGTCCACTGTGGGCCACGCAGCTCCTCTCACAGTAACTGCTCAGCTCCACCACTGCGGTGTGAAGGCTGCCCACGAAGGCGGGCAGCTGTGGAAGTGGGGATTTCGAGCATTTTCACGTGTGAGGAAATACCATTACTCTCTGGAATGCCCCAATCATTTAAAAATACAGAAGCCACTCCTGGCTCAAGGGCCCACCCAGGGTCCCTGGGTCCTGAACGTGAGTCTCTTGGAGCGTGGGCAGATACTCACTACTTGCCGTCCCGCGTCCAGCCAGCCCTGGCGATGTACTCCACCCTCGGGAAGAGAGTGCTGAAGGGCTGCACCAGCTCCTTTTCCTGGGTCGAGATGATCTAAAGGGAAAGCACATTTGGGTCACGCTCTGACCTAACCACTCGCTGCCCAGGAGAGAGGCAGCCAGGGGGTACACTGTCTCCGCCCCCAATCCATATGTTAGAGTCCTAACCCGTCTCTCAGAACGGGCTTCATTAGAAAACAGGGCAGCTGCCAATGTCAATAGCTACACAAGGTCAGACTGAAGAAGAGTGAGGCTGACTCAACAGGCTCGGTGTCCTCATAAAGGGGAGAGAGGGTCACAGGAGGAGCGCGTCTTTGGACGAGACTGAAGGCGGCCATTCACAAGCCAAGGGCAGAGGCCGGGAACAGACCCTTCCCTCTTAGAAGGAACCAGCCACACCTTGATTTTGGACTTCCAGCCCCCAGAACGTAGAACATAAGCGTGTCAGTTAAGCCCCCAGTTTGCAGTACTTTGTTAGGATAGCCTGTTGGCTGGAAACCGAGGGGTCTGCTCTGGGCTGTCACGTAGAGCCAGGTGGCCTTGGGCAGTACACAGCCTCTGGATGCCACAGCCTCCTCGAGCAAAGTGGGCCTGGCACAGTATCTGCCCAGAGAACTGAAGGGAGAAAGTCAGGCAGACCTCAGCACGTTCACCCCACGGGTGCTGTCACCCCCGCCTCAGGACTCAGCTTGTATGTGGGGCCAGGCTCCATTTAGAACGGCTGGGAGGTGGCTCCATGTGGGGGTTGAGCAAAGTCACTTAGGGGGAATCCATGTAAAGACTAGGATGTTCCGGTCAAAACTGGAACAGGTGTTTCTTTAGGGGCTCAACATGCCAAAGACAAAACCAATGCCCATAATTATACACAGAGGCTCAGTAGGCCCTCAAACAACACCTCCTCACTCCACATTGTTCTGTTACAAGCCGATGAGAAAAAAATACTGTGGTCAGAGGTGAGCGAAGTGATGTTAAACCAGGGGTCTGCTTTAGCCGTACGTCATTTCCCTAAAAGCTGGGTTCTGAGAACCAGTGTGAGTGGCGCCCTGCTGCACAGCCACGCGCCGCATAACGACATCACAGCCAAAGGCGGGCCACGGACAAGACAGCAGCCCCAAAGCCCAGGTGTGCAGTGGCTGCACCAGAGGTGTGTCACACAGGCGATGCTGTTCGCACAATGGCGCAAGCGCCTGAGGGCAAATTCCACAGAGTGAATCCTCATCGTTAGGCAACACAAGACAGCTGGATCTTACACTGTTTGGAGCATCACACTGGAAGTCACGTGGCAAAACATGTAAGGGCTTTCCCAACTGGTCTGTTTTCTGACTGGTAACTCGGGGATGGGGGGATGCTTCCCTTTGGCACCTGGCACCCCTACATTCGGCTCCCTTCCTGGTCACATGCCTCTTTTGCCCTCTTGTCTTTGGGGTATTGAACAACTCCTGGGTCATGAGGAACACTTGTCCTCAAAGTTGAGAGAGAGAAACATCCAGAAAACCAATGGGTCCAGGTGAGTGATATGAGAGGATCTGCCCAATTCCTGGGGTTGGGAAAAGCGGCCCAATCTGAGATTGGGGTCCCCCAGACATGCCCCACAGAGCTCTCTATTTCAGAAGCTGGGACAGAAGTCTGGATATGCAGGTCACCACCTCCTGGGGAAGAGACCCCTGCTCAGCGCTTGCTCACTTACATCACCAACCTGTGCCCCCTGACCATGTGGAGCAGGGTGGGGGTAGGCTCACCCCTCAATTCAGAGTGGGGTTCAGAGCGATGGCAGGGGAGCAGGGGCTCCAGGTGGTACCCTGTCAGGTGCAGCTGGCCAGGGACGCACCTGTCCCTGAGAAGTGGGTGAGCGGCCTGCTGATGTCACTTCTCCCCCACAGCCCTGACCCTCCTCTCCTCGAATGAAGCTCTTGCGGGGACACGCCAGGCCCTCTTACCTTGCCCTGACTGTCAGTCTGAAATTCAGCCAGTTTCAAGGCGATCTTGGGATTCTTGCTGCCTGCAAAAACGACAGTGGGCTGAGTCCGGCAAGTGTTGCCTGCAAGCAGGTGTCCAGGGCAGAGGTGCGGGGCGAGCTCTCCAGCCCTGGCCCGAGGGCCTTCAGGAGGGGCTTTCTGACTTCCAGCCCAGGCTGGTTCCTGGCAGTGACCTGAGGAGCCCCTTTCCCATTCAAGAACACATTCAGACTGCTGGTGGGGAGTCATGGGGGACATGAACACCAGGAAGATGCCTCCTGCCCCAGGAGAGCTGGGACGCTGGCTGGGAAGATGGTCACATGCGACACGAAGTCATCAGTGAACCAGATGGGGCAGGACAGCAATGGCCACCAGAGGCAGGTGGCTTATTGTCTGGGACGTGACTCCAGAGGGGGATTTCCTTCAGGCTCTAGGTATTTCTACAACAAACCTCCGGCCCTCGCAGCTCTAGCTTCCTGGGCACGTAACATCCCAGCCTCGGTTTTCTCCTCTGTCCACTGTGGAGGGTGGAAACTTTCCCCTTTGCACTGGGGATTGGAAATACCCCCAGGAAGGCTCTGGCTAGCGCTCACTGCAGATCCATGCCAACGATTCTTCTGGACGCTTCCACAGAGGCCACAAACAGAAGGCCCGAGGCCAGAGCTGGCCTACATGTATACTTTGTGGCTCACTAAGTATTTTAAGTACAGCAAGTCCTAGAATAACATTTTGTTCAACGTTGCTTCATTGCAATGTCAAAGAGAAAAGAAGAAAGCCCACTCAACCTTGAAGAAATGATGTTATTTGAAGATTTGGTTTCATTTGTGAATTATTTCACTTAAAGTTGCAGTTTCTAAGAACCTGTCAATGACAAGTGTGGACCTACTGAAATTTGAGTGAGCTTTCTTGGATGAGTCTGAATTTCTGGTTTCTCTTGTAAAACCTTTCAAGTCTGTCTTCTCCCTCAGTGAGGAGTGTCCAACATGCCGAAGGACAGGGTCCCCTTCACTGCCCCCCCCGGGTCCTACTGCTGGGTGCTGGGCAGAGAGAGGTCACCAGTGATGGGCGCTGGCCTGTTCTTGGTCTCGAGTCTCTGGATCCATTCCTGTCAGGGTCCTGTGGGTCCATTCTGAGTGGCCCCCCAGCCCCCATTGCGTGAGGCCTCAGACCACTGTCTGGTCCACCTCAGCTGTCTGGGGCACTCACCTGTCCTGGGGTATCGGTAGGAGTCTGTCTTCCTTTCTTCTAGTGCAGGAGAGGGAACGTGAATGATTTCCACCTCAGACTCGTCAACCTCCTCATAGAGGATCCGCAGTGTCTTGCAGCCTTCTGAGCCTGGAGGGAGGGGAGGGGGCAGACAGGGCTGCTGAGGGGCTGGGGTCCCCTCCTACATGCACCAGAACACCATTCTATGGCTGAGCCAGAAGAGAGCCCAATTTAGCACTAACCAGACATTGCGCCTCTCAGGCCTCAGTCAGCTTGGTGTTCAGTGGGAGCCAGAGCTGAGCTACTTCCAGCACCAAGTGGCATGAGGGGTGGCCATACTGGGGGCTACGGGCGAGGCTGGGCCTCTGCCGAATTCCTATGTTGGAGTCTAACCCGGGGCCTCGGAAAGTGACTTTAGTTGGAAATTGTTTGCTTTTTTTTAAAAGATTTATTTATTTATGCATACAAGCTGGGGTACAGGACAGAGGCATGGGGTGGCGAGAGGGTTCACCAGAGACAGAGTGGGGAGCAGAACAGGTAGATTGTCGGAAACGCACTGCTGAGAAGAGCAGCAGGCGAGGCAGGAGAGGTCTGCCGCACCATGTGGGAATCTCCCCGGCGGGGCGTCGAACTCGCGTCGCCGCTGCTGACAGCTCCACAGCGCAGCGCTTAACAGCTGCACCACCAGGGAGGCCCGGAAGTTGGGTTTTTAAAAGAAGTGATTAAGTTAAAATACTATCACTAGGGTGGACATTAATCCAGCATGACCGGTGTACTTATAAGAAGAGATTGGGACAGACATATCCAGAGAGATGCCACGTGAGGACAGGGAGAAGGTGGCCCTCTGCGCACCGAGGAGAGAGGCCTCAAGAGCAACAGGCTTTGCAACAGCTCATCCTGGACTTCTAGCCTCCAGCACTGAGAGAATCAGTGTCTGTTGCTCGACTCGCCCAGCCTGTGGAACTTTGTAGCAGCAGCCCAAGCAGACGGCCCAGACAGGGTCACACATTTGTCCCGAGAAGTCAGTGCGTCACTGTCTTCTGGCCCTGCCGCTTCCGCGGGGAGAAGCCTCAACCCCTTTCCTTCCTCACCTGCAGTGCCCAGACCCTCCCTTAAGACTGACTTGGGGCCGACCAACAAGGCGCCAGGGCCGGAGCCCCGGGTGCGCCCAGCCTGAGGGCCGCCTCCACACCTGCTGCCGGGGCGGTGACTGAGTACATGGCTGGGCCACATGGTGGGGAGGACAAACCAAAGCTCCAACGCAGTGCCCAGAACTTCTGCAGCCACCTGCTGGCCATGGAGGACTCAGGGCCCTCAAGTCTGTCCCGCAGGACAAGCCTGCTCAATGGCCACAGCTGAGAAAAGCACTGTTTCTCCACTCACAATGGCATCAGGGCAGCCCGGGACTTGGCACAAGAAAAGGGGACCCACAAGGGACAAGTGTCTCCTGGGTTACGGCACTTGCAAAGGGCTTTATCAAGGCTTCTGAGCTTCTAGAGAGTACTGGAGTAAGAACCTCTGAAGTCATTTTGGCTAGTGACCTCAACTGAGAGCCATCATCGGCCTCCTGGGAGACATTTGTGGTTGTCCCTATTTGGACAAGACATCAAGTGAGTGGCCCAGGACCCTGGTCAGTGGCCTACAAAGACTGGCTACAAAGGTCGGCTCCCAGCACTGAGAGCAACAGGCCCCCCGTCAGTGCTCGAGCGAGAAGCCCCGCCCTCAGCCAGAGCCCTCCGTTCACAGAGCGGGGTGGGGGGCCACTTGCTGAGATCCACAGGAAGCTAGCTAGCTGCATGACATGACCTCAGGACCCTAATTCCTAATCTGGGGCCCTCTTCCCCAGACACGGACTCCCAGGGTACACATGGCACTGGGGTGCCTTAAAGACCCAGGTGGAAGGAGGGGTCACAGGTTCTCCCCAGTCACGTGCCGATCCTTTCTAGGTCTCTGCGGTACCAGCAGCCCTGAGATGCCTCACTGGTGCATGCAACTCCTCTCTTCCCGAGAATTAGCTAGAATGCATGGTGCCAACTTCTCTCCTTTGCATGATTCTAATGCCTAGCTTCTATTTATGGCAGGTGGCATTGGTTTTCCATTTATGGCAGGATCGCCAAGTTTTCTCTTTTGATCAGCTTAAAGAAAAGGCAAGCTGATACAGAGGCAACGTGCTCCACAGATGTGAGCCTGTGGCTGCTTCGGTGGACAGCCGGAGCACGATCCTGGGGATGTGGTGTCCACTGCCCACTGCCAAGCACTCCCCGAAACACACTGAGGCACTGAGGCCATGGAGAAACTAATTAGCAGCAGAGGTCTGGGTCACAACTAGGCCCCCAGAGCAGGGAAAATTTTGGCTGGGGTGCATGTAAACAAAGAGACCTCAATTCCACTCCTGCTCGTGCCGTCAGTCTAGCGTACCCCAGGGAACAACTTCCCACGCTTAGAGGACAGATTCGGCTTGAGTGGTGTGGGGGGAGTGAGACGTCCCTGCCTTACACACGCAGAAAAGCAGATACAAACTCCTGCTGGCTTGGCTTCTCTCATAGTGTTGGCAAAAGTCACCGAGGTTTAAGATGCATGTGGTTTCAACTCATTTATCAGAGCAGGGCAATTCTGTCTATGACGGGATATCTGGTCCTCTGTCCTGTGGTCATTCTTTGTGGGGACATTCTGGGGCACTGTGGGGTATGGGACAGCATCCTCGGCCCCCACCCTCGGATGCCAGGAGCACTCCCACGGACAGCCACAGAAGCGCCCTGGGATAAGAACCACTGATGTGCTCTCAGGTCGCCAGGATATTTGTACAAAGATGCTCACAAAGTCAAACCAAAAGCTAAAACTGGGCCAAAAACCCTGAGCCTCTCAGCATGGAACTAGTCAAATAAACTGTGGGCACCCACACCCTGGAAGTGTTAGACATTAGTGTCCTCTGAGTGCTGAGGACAGGGGCTCGCGAGTCTCCACCACCACCAAATTCCTACTGTGAAACCGAACTCCCAGTGTGATGCTCTCCAGGGCAGGGCCTTTGGGAGGTGATCAGGTCACGAGGCGGAGCCCTCATGAGAGGGATCAGTGTCTTTATAAGGGGAGCCGGAGCCCCTCATCCTTTCCAGCATGCAAGCACACTGTGAGAACATGGTGTCAGTGACCCAGGAGCTAGGCCCTGGCCAGACGCTGACTCTGCCAGTGCCTTGCCCTTGAACTTCCAGGCCCTAGGTCTGAGAAGTAAGTGCCTATTGTCCGTAAGCCATCTGGCCCGTGGAGTTCTGTTATAGCAGCCAAACAGATGGAGACGCTGATCTCAAGAGAAAGGTTGGTGAGATTATTATAAGTGAAAAGAGCAAGAGATCAGGAAAGCTGGTAGACAGTGACTCTGCTGATAAAAGAAGTGTGCACAGAAGGGTCTTTAAAAATGGAAAGGGACCTACCCTCCCAGGAGGCCGTGGGACACCACCAGTAACCAGTAAAGCGATCAAATTCCTCCTGGATGACGAAAGTAGCTACGCCTGCAGATTTGGGGTCTTCGAGGACGTTGGATAAACCTGGAGGAAGAGAGGCGAGTGAGAGATGGAGAATCTAGTTGAGCTTCTCTCCTGCCCATTCAATGCCAGAAGCATCCTTATGCAACAGTGTCCACTAAAAGTGTTTCTGGACACATCCAAAGTCCAAACTGGCCCCAGCTGAGGCCAGGTTTAGAGAGAGGGCACTGGTACTATGGGGAAGGGCAGAGATCCGGGACTGGCAGAGCTCTGGAGCACCTGAGGAACGGTGAGGGAAAACTCGGAAGCAGCTGGAGCAGGACAGGCAGCGTGGAGGTGGGGAGGGACTGAGTGAGCAGCTATGCAGCGCAAGAGCCTGGCACGGCAGGCACGGTGGCGGGGCCAATTCTAGCAGAGGAAACCGCAGATGAGGAGGGGAAAGGTGTCTGAACTTCCTGCAAGGCCAGCAGAGGGCCGCACAGGAGGGGACGGCTGAGTGCAGGGTATGGAAGGTGCATGGTGGGGGGCAGCAGGAGTGGTGAGGGGCATCCCTCTAGAAGCTGGAGTGGCAGTGGTAACAGTCCTCCCTGGCCTGACCAAGCGGGGCGGTTTCCCGCCCTCCACGGGTCTTCACCTCTGTGGCAGAAGGTCAGCCGCCGCTCCTCGCCTGTCTCAATGTTGGCTACCCACAGGTCGCTGTTGTTGATGAAGGAGAAGAAGGCAGGGTCGGCAGGGCAGATCTTGGGATCCATCCGGGGCCCAGAGCACTGGGTCTTGATTTCTAGTGGTTTCATGGGGGACACCTGGGGACAGAGAGGTCTGGTTTGGTGGGGGCCCAGGATGCTACCCACCCACCTGCCCAACCCCAACCAGTGCCTGGGGCATACCATGAAGCCATTTTTGCCCCCGTCACGACAATGGAAGAGGCTGTTGCTGGCCTGGAAGAGGAAGAGGCCACTCTCGCTGTGGAAGTCATAGGAGGTGATGCCAAAGACGCCCAGGCGTTTCCGCTCCCGCAGGAGCTCCTCCTCTCGGGAGTAGACCCCGTGGTGTGGCGTGGCCTGGGAACACACGGGACCGGACACCAGCATCAGCTGCCAGGGGCCTGGCACCCAGGTCAGAGAGCCTCTGGGTTGGCACTCCCGGGAAGAACATGACAAGCTTTGTTCCACACCAGAAAGAACTTTCTGATGCGCAAAATGGGCAGCAGAGACCCCCCCAGAGTGGCCAGAGGGGGCCTGAACCTGGATGTCGTGAGGGTGCCCAGTGGGCCTGGATAAAAGGCGTGGCGTTGGGGCTTCTGGGGCTCAGCAGAGCTTTCTTGCCTCTTGGCCTGTCTCTAGGCTGGCCTGTTCCTGTTTCCCCTTGGAGCCTCTCCGAGGCAAAGGGGACACTGCTGGAGCACCCCCAGAGCCCAACGCCAATCCTACAGACACCTGCCCCGCCCACCGTTTGTAACCTCTTCTCGCTACAGTTGTGCTTTCTGCACAGGTGGTGGGTGGGGCAAGTCAGGGCCACTAGGTCACCCAAGTGCCCCAGCCTGGGGGTGTTTGGACAGGTAAATTATTGTGGACACCACACAGCTGTGCCAAGAATTCTGAAGATGGTGTGGAAATGTGGAAGAATGTTAACACGAAGAAACACATTCTGAGAAAGCACAACCCAAAGCAAAATGACCCCTGTGACGCAAAGAAGCAACAGAGCAAAGGCAGGGCTGCAGTGTGGGCTACAGTCCCGGCACCGGGCAACGCAGAGCCTGCCAGGCCCGCCCCCACCCCATTGCTGTGTTACTTTTACAATCAAGAATAAAAAAAGGTAAATCAAAGCGAAAGGGACTCTACCCCTTATCCATCACCCTGGAAGATGGCCAACTTTCAATGATGAGGTTAATCATTTAAAAGGAAGAAGCTTCTGGTAAGTGTCTTAAAGGCCTTTGGAAGCCCAGACACTGGGTGTGAGTAGGAACTGGGGAGGAGGGAGGACCCATGTCGCAGGGACCGCACTGGAACCTCCTCCCTGCAGGGGCTGCACCAACCCTTAGGCCAGCAGAGTCCCTGGGGGTGCAGGGGCCGCAGAAACGGTGTGTGCGCCCGGTGTGTGCACCCGATGACGTGGCCACGTGCCCACTCTCTCCCCCGGGCGCTCACCTGGAAGTGATCCAGCATCTGCTTCCAGGACAGGAGCAGCAGAGCCTCTTTCCGGACCTTCTTGGGAATCTCAGAGTACAGGAGGGAGTTCTCTCGGCTGCCGTACGGCATCCCTTGGGGGAAGAGGAGAAAACCAGAGTGGGTGCCCTTGTCCGGGATGGAAGAGGGAGGCCTTGGGGGAGAGGCTCAGGCTCTCCGAGCCAGGCCCCACTCCCAGGAGATGCCTGGGCCCTGGGTTGCAGCCCCTCTGCAGCAGTGAAAGAGGTCTTCTGCCTGATTTGTCTGTGCTTGGCCAAAACGACTGACAAACTAGCACGAGAAATCCAGGGGGGCAGTCAGTGACCCTGACCCGCCAGGCGAACTTGGGCCTCCTCTGTGAAAAGCAGTTACAAAGGCCAAGAGCCAGTCTGGGTTGGAGCAAGGCCAAACGCAGAGAGGACTTGGGAACCGAACTCACCGTGGGCGTTTCTCCCCATGGGAACTGGCGACACCGGGGCTGGGTCGCTCTCTGTGGGGGACTGTTTTGGGCACTGTGGGGCGAAGCAGCAGCCCTGGCCCCTGTCATGACAACCAGAGATGTCTCCAGATGTTGCCCAGTATCCCCCAAGGGCGGAACCGAGCTCAGTGAAACCACTGATCTAATCTAACCTTACCTGTAAAGTATCACTGCCTAGTGAGGGTTCCGTGTGGATTAAGGGAGTAAAAGCATAAAGTGACAGCTGAATAGTGGAAACGAAAATAATGGTGTAGCTTCCGACTGGCGGCGTTTGACTGGATGGACGGCACCACTACTGTGATTAGCAGAGTTAACAGCAGATGCAGACGTGCTCAGATAAGCTTTGGTTTACCCCTCTCTGCTGAAGGTGGGGAACCAGGGCAGCGCTCCCCGAGGGCAGACCCTCGAGCAGCAGGCAGAATGGCCTGTGGTGGCCCCCGTGCCTGCACTGACCATGGATCACAGAAAGCGAGGCCCCTGTGGTCCACTTTCAACCACAGGAAGCCCCTTCAGGACCACCTTGCACAGCTCTCACTTGGAGGAGGGCGGGACAGGCAGCCCCGCTCAGCACGTGGAGCTAGTGCTTGCCAAGTACAGCGCCACGCTGGCGGATGCCGTTTCGGTTGCTCACGGACCAAGTACACAAGGGTGGTCCCAACAGGCCCTGGTCTAGCCGAGGGGGGTCGCAGACGGTGCCGTCTAGGGCGGTGTGATTACACTTCATGATGTTCGCACAATTATGCAAGCAGTCAACGCCACATCTCTCAGCGCGTCGTAAGCGAAGCGTGACTGTAGTGTGTATTCCATTTATGGCTGTTCTTTTAGGGAGTTTTTCACTGTAGCAAGTAACATGGGTGTTCCACTTATAAAGTTTGCTTGTGAAGTCTTGCTAGTAAGGAAAGACTGTATTTAGAGAAAAGCAGGTCAGCAAGGTTTCCTCTCCCAGCAGGTTTACTGTGAGGCAGTAACTCAGATGTCCGGAGCAGACAGCCCTCTCTCTAAGGGCCCTCTGTGGTGCCCGGACTATCTGGCTCCCAACAGATGACAGACACTGCCCGTCCAGGCTACTGGCGGGTCTCGTACTTCTCGAGTTCTTGTGACAAGTGGAGTCACAGGGCAGGTGATGCCATTCATATGGAAAGGCTACAGTGGGCAGAACCAGACACAAGAAGTAGATTTATGGGTGCAAGCGTTGGGGGAAGGGAATGGAAAGCCCTGCTAATGCGGATGGGATTTTTTTTCTGGGTGATGGAGTGGTCTGGAATGAAATCACGGTGATGACTGTACCATGACTAAACTATGACTACGGAAACACAAAGATGTCCATATGTGAAAGTGACCTTTACAGGACGTGGTGTCACAAGGCGGTGTGGAGGGCTGGGAGGGAGCAGATGACCACTTTCAAGCGAGCGTTCATGTGCTCTGGACAGCTGGGAGAGCGAACTTTCCAAAGAGGAGTCGGGGCCACCTCCCCCCAGCGCTGATTAGTAAGAGCCACGACACCATACGGGCCGCTCAGCATTCCCTGGAAGGGTCATCTGTGACAGTGTCAGCCAGCCTTCGAGGCAGGGATCTGAAGCAGCCTGTGACAGTCACTGATGACTGCTGTCACTGCCCTCCTGCTGCATCTAGCAGCTGAGTGCCATCTCTGTGGACAGGGACGCCACGCCAACATCTGCCACCAGGGCAGGGGGCCCAGCCTATGCAGGCAGCACTTCCTTCACTGTGGGCTGTGACTCCATGTCTGGACACAGGGACCCAAGAGGTCTCACTGTCTCTTGGTAAGGGATTCCCAGAGCGTCCGCCCCTGGCCAAGGTAAGATGTCAGTTTGTAGAAGCCAAAGCACCTGGAGCAGGACAGCAGACAGTGGGTTTCCCACAGTGCAGCTTGAGCCTGGGCCCGAAGCCACACCTTTCTCTGCTCTGTCTTGTCCTCACCAGGCTTCATCACCCTCCATCTGAAAGTCTCTTCCCTGAAGAACCCATGATTGGCTCCAAGTGCCCCAAATAAGAAGCCAGTGCCAGGTGAGGCAGGACCCCCAGGGAAGCAGAGGGCAACGATGGCCCCAGCAGGATGGGCATGGTCCCTGGAGGTTCTTTATGTTCAACCTACTAACGTCTGACAGGGGCTGGGTTGGTGCAAAGACATTATAAATATTTGGGAGTTCAGGGAGGCCTGCTCCAGGAACTTGGATGTCAAATGAGGTCCAGGGTTCCCCAGGGTGTTAAGTGATACAGAATTTATCAGCTTAAGTGTGGGGAACATCAACGGCATGGCTTTTGGGTTGTTCTAGGAATGTCCTGGGGTCTCTGCTGGGTCCATAGTCCTTGTGTGGTGGAGCTGCCCCGACCCATGGGTGGGGCCTCAGGGGCCCCATGGACTGCAGGGACCCACAAGCCAAGTCCCAGACATGTACAAAGGCTGCAGCTGAGTAGACATCTAACCTGTGTTGAGCTAATCAGATCCCTACTCTGGGAAATTTGGAGAAAGCCGTTCCATTTTTGATGGTAGCTGGAACCTGTGACCCCAGGACCATGGCAGCAGAAGGCAGGTGCATAGTGAGGGTAGACACAGGAGAAGAACATACACAGATGCTAGGCTCTGCTGCTCCAGGTTCTCAGTCCCTTGTCATGAAGACAGAGATGGGCATGTGGAGGTACAGGGGGTAAGGAATTCTGCCCTGCATCCCCAGGATGCCTGTGTCCTTACTATAAAGTGCCTTGGTGGCTCAAACTAGCTTGGAGGTTTCTGTCCTCCAGACTGTGGGTAGCTGAACAATTGCTCCCAGAAGTGGCCCCATCCTAATCCCCAGAACCTATGAATACAATACAGTCTGTGGCAATAAGGACTATACAAATGGAATTAAGGATCTTGAGCTGGGGTGGTTAGCCTGGATTATGCAGGTGGGCACAGAATGTAATCATGCCTGTGGCAGCAAGGCAGAGGGAGATTTCACAGGAGGCGGCAGTGTGACTACAGAGGCAGAGATCAGTGATGTGGCCACAAGCCAAGGAACACTGGTAGCAACCAGAAGCTGCGGGTGGCAGGGACAGATTCTCCCCTTCAACCCAGAGAAACTGATTGCAAACTTCTGGCCTCCAGAACCATGAGAAAAAAAATTCTTGTTGTCTGAAGCTACTGAGTCCATAGTGATTTGTTCAGCAGCTCCAGGAAACTCGGTTACCTGAACTTGAGCAGTGCGTGGCCAAGGAAGACTGTGTTGGCAGAAAGGGGTCTGGGGGACATGGAACCACAGGGGAAAAGAGGGGCCTCCCACCAGTCTGGAAGGCCATCATGGGCACAAGTGTTGGCAACTTTCAGTCCTAACAGCGAACTCTCCCTTGGCTAAAAGAAACTTTACAAGACAGTGTAAATTTCTTCCAGACTAGAGTGGGCAAACTTTTCTCTGCAAAGGACCAGAGAGTAAATATTTTTTGCTGTGATGGCTATACAATGTGTCGCAACTATACTCAAAGCAGCCACAATCAGTATATAAACACAGGGTGGTGGCTGAGTGCCAATACAGCCCAATATCCAAAAACAGGTGGCTGGTGCCTGCCAAGCCCTGTTCTAGATCATCCCTCTTTCTGACCGCACTTGCCAAACCACATCTGGTTTCCACATGGGGAAGGGACAGTCATCTGGCATCCCTCTCATTCACTGTTATGTCAACCACTGGCTGAGGATGACCTTCACCCACTGATTCCATCATTCCTTCCAATGTAATCAAAGGCCTGACCAGGGACTATCCCACGTCCTGAAGACACAAAGTGACACAGCACAGAATGCCAAGGGTGCTTAATTTGAAAACCTGGCTTGGGTCAACAGTAACATGTCACTTTCAAAGGAACAAACTTGATACTGTTCCTTCCTGGTCTGTAAGACCTTTAGGCAAAGTAGGGTGACATTCAATTGCTCAACAGATATTGACTGTCCACTGACGGGGTGCCGGGCCCTGATGTGGCCCAGCTGCTGAGGCGACAGATGTGCACAAGGCCTAATCCATGCCCTGAGGGCTCTCTCATGTCCAGGAGGGGACACATGCTCATAAACTGCTGCAGCTAATGCAAACTGACAGCTCACTAGGTACACCCGGAAGAGGAAGTGATAGCCATTAACACGCTTATCCTGGGAGCTAAGGCAGGGACAGCAAGCGTGTGGCAAGGCCACCACCTCTGTGGCTGGCCATGGCGGACACGGTTACGCAAGCATGGAGGATGTGGTTATGTAATCACAAGGCACCCTTCCTAGAGTCTCCGGATCCTTCTTAACACATCACTTCAAGGTGAGCGCCACCTGGAATTACCTGTAATTCCCACCTGCTCACAAGCCCTGGCCCAACCCAGGGAGTGGGAAGTGACTCAGGGTTGGACTAGCTGACTAGTATCAGAAAGAATCTCAGGGACCGTGCCCACAGACTGGGCTGGTCCATGGCACTGGGACACTGTCCCCTGCTCTGCTCACCTGCACACCTGACCCTCTCGGGGGATGTTACCCCAGCCCTACGTGGTAAGCAGATGTCACCGTGGGTTGCATGGCCTCCTGGGACACCTTGCCTGGGGCCAGGCCATCAATCTGAACTGAACCTTCTAGCTAATGAGTCGAGCTGACCTCTGGAGGCAAGAGCACTCCGTAACAACTGGCCCGGAAAACTATCCTGGGCCACGGGCAGGGACCTGGAGGGGCTAAGAAGGTCATGAGGTCTGCGGAGGCCTGGTGGGCTCACCTAGGTAGTAGAGGCGATGGGAGTGGGGGCCCGACTCGTCAGTCTTCTGCACAAACTGGAAGTCGTGTGGAGCCTTGTTGATGATGAGGCCCGAGTTCTTGCGGCTGCCGTGGATGATGCCCCGGAGCCCATCCCAGGAGTGCTTCTGAACCTGGAAGCGGGAGGCCGGGTCCTCCATCTCGACTGCGTCACCCCGGTTGGCCCCAGTGGCCATCCTCTCCGCCCCTTCAGAGTTCAGTGAGAAGCTATGAGGAGGAAGGAACAGGACAAGACGATGGTGAGAAGTGAGAGGCGGGTGGCACCTGAGTTCCACGCACAAGCTGCCCTCCTTGAACAATTCCAAGCCCTCCCATGTAAACTTTCCACAAGTATTTTTCAAGTCCTATTTCTCTCCAACACCATGGTACACATCCGAATACCAAGCCACTGTCCCCTCTTGGCTAAATTATCGCAAGCATCTCTCATTTAAACTCCCCGCCTTTATTTTACTTATATATATTTAAAAGATTTATTTATTTATGCATACAAGCTGGGGTGTAGGCCAGAGGTGTGGAGGGGTGAGAGGATTCACCAGAGACAGAGTGGGGAGCAGAAGAGAGATACTGAGATACACTGCTGAGGGGAGCAGCTGGCAAGACAGGAGAGGTCTGCTGCGCCAATTGGGAAGCTCCCTGGCCGGGGATCGAACTTGTGCTGCAGTGGCTGCTGATACTTAACCCCTTGCACCACCAGGGAGGCGCCTCCCCATTTATTTTAATCTGACTCCATTGCTTAAATCCATTTCCGGGTTTTCCGTAGCTCCCAGGGCAACACCAGTACCGTCATGGCCTGCAAGGCTCTCTGTGGGCCCCTGCTGGGCTCTCCAACACACTCCGGGCAGCACTATGCCCTGCCCAACTGATCTTCTCTCAGTCCTTCAGACAGGCCAGGCTCCTCTGCCAGGTCTCTGCACATGCTGTCCTTTTTCCCTGGAACACTTTTACCTCTCTTTGCCTGACTAACTTTTAATCAGATGTTAGTTTAAATACAGTCAGGCATAGTTTAACGACAGGGACATTCTGAGAAATGGACTGTCAAGTTTTCCTGTCGCTGTAAGAACTTCAGAGTGCAATGACACAAACCTTGATGGGACAGCCACTCCACCCTGAGGCGACATGGTAGAGGCTGCTGGGACCATCATTACGCATGTGGATTGTCGCTGAGGAAAGTGCCCTTACGCGGCAATGGCTGCCCTGCTGGGTCCTTGGAAACCTTCTCCGACCATCCATACTCTGGGACTCGCTGCTAACCCTTCACAGGCCACCTGGGGCGCCGCCCTCGGGCCCCCTATCGTCCCCTCAGCTAATCTGTTCGCAGCTGTGTCCCCAGACCCTAGGGTGGCCCGTTGCACACAGCAGGTGCTCTATAGACAGCGAGAGACGTGACTGTCTTGCTGAGCCCCCGGGGACACGCTTATTCGTGTGCAAAGAGTCACCAAACCTGCCTGCCATCCAGGAGGGGAACCTGGGGCCTCCCTGGCAGCCTGGAGGAGCATGGGGACCACGGGACCTCTGGGGGGGAATGAGTACTTCCTCTCAGGCCATACCACTCTCCCCATCCACTGGGGGAGCTGCTGTGGCCTTCACTGGCTCCCCACCCTCCCCGCTGAACACACTTCTTGGCTGGATTAGACCAGCCAGGCAAATATTTGTTTTAAGGAAATCTAAACATAGCCATGGTGACCTGGTTCTGGGAGCGCCGGGGTCCTCTAGTGACACCAGAAGGGAGACTGGTGCCAGGGAGTCAGCGGGCAGGTCCTAAATGGCTGGAGGCTTTCTCCTCACAGTCTGGCAGTAGGGGGAGAAGCCACTGCAATCCCTACAGACCAGGATGACATGGGGTCAAGGGCTTCTGAGAAGTAAAGGACAGGGCTGGTGCTCCCCTCCACTTGGGTGCCTTCTGAGTCCCAGAAGGCTTTGCCCTTTGCTTATCGCAGATCCCCCAGAGCAACCAGTAAAAGAGAAAGGACCCTTGCCTGCTTCAAGGGGCCAGCAGAGAGAGAAGCAGAAAAAGAGACATGAACCAGCATATCTGCGCCCCCCCCTTCCCCCCCCGCCCATGGAGGCACGCCACTCTAGAGCCTCCTGTGATAGCTGAGAAGACACGGACCACGAGCCACAGTGCTGTCAGGGGCCCTTGGATCAAAAAAGCCAGCCCCAGAGTGGAGAGGAGCTTGCCGAGGGTCACATGCAGGACTCTAGGCCAGCGGCAGGCTGCAGTTTACCTCGAGGGAGGCAGGAGCCATGGCCAGAACCGGCTACATGCTCGAAAACCCACGGGGCCCCAAGCACTGCTGGCAGGGAGCCCAGAAACCATGCCCGGGGAACTCCTCTAACTGGCATGCCCCCTCCACCCCCAAAACTCCACTGCAGCAATTCAAGCCTTGGCCATGGTAGAAAAGTGTAAGATTAGGACCTCCAATGCTCCCAAAGGACCCTACAAGCTAAGAGCCTGGCATAAGAACTCGCAAATCACACATCTTCCTTTCAGAGTAAAAACGATAAATATCATCTTGCCTCCGATTACCGCAGAGCGCCCAAGGAGCAAAAACCCGATCCAGGAGATGAGAAAAGAACTGAAACATTGGAAGAAACTTCTAGGAATCTTCTAGATGTGGTCGGGCTGCCTGAGTTCCCAGACAGGCTAAGGTTGAGCTCTGCACCCTGGCCCCAGTTCACCGCTCTCTTCCCCAGAGGCAAAGCAAGACCAGGAGGGTCTGGGAGGAGGGACAGGTGGCCGTAGAGCAGCCAGTCTGCAGCGAGTCTGAGCTCGCTCTGCTTGTCCAGCGCAGCCTCGGCTGGGCCTGAGTCAAGAGTTTACACAGCTGAGGAAATGAAAACGGATTCCTAGCCACTTAGGCCAGATCCACCTACACTTTCCTCTGCCAATCACAGGAAGCCTCAGCCTCACAGAAGTGACGCCAGCAGCAGGGAGCTGGGCTCTCTGGTCTTGGCACTGTCAAGGCTTGGTGGGAGGTCCGTGAGCTCTGTCTGGGTCGGTGCTCCCTGAGCCAGGACCACCAACCCCCAGCGGCATCTGCTGGTGAACCAAGCGGGGCCTGTGATGAGGCAGGTGAAAAGCAAAAAGAACTGTGTGTTCTCAGTGCTGGCTGTAGGTCTGGGGCATTCAGGGTGACCACAGCGATAAGGGAGGAAAAGAGATGGGCGATGGACAGCACCGGGCAAGGGAGAAAAGGGGGAGAGGGCCCACCATGCTCTGAAGGGAGGAAACCTGACTGAGTCCCTCAGATGGGGTTCCTGGGAAATGGCAGGCCATCCTCTGTCCTGAGAGGGCTGCCCCCAGCTCCGTGAAGGCCTTGGGCTTTTACAGTCAGCTGCGCCCACCCAGGGCCTTACAAATAAGCAGCTCAGGCTGCCATCACCAACTGACCCCCCTGATGCATTTACCACCTGCTTTCAGAACTTAAGTCTGAGGAATAAATCACTACGCTTGATATCATCTGTCTTCCAGAACCTTCTTCAATTCTCTTCAGGCTCCCCCATTGCTTGAGCTTACTAAAAGTAAATGAGTCTGAGAGTATGAGAAAACCAATCTCAAGATAGGTCAACACAGTCAAGGAGTTCCCGCGGCTTCTTCATCTTGTGCCAGGCCCCAGGCATGGAATTTGCCAAGTGTTCGGGTAATGCCTGGATAATTAGGTTTAATTCTCACCGAACCTCAGGGAGTGAGTTCTGGGGTCATTGCCATTGTGGGACTGAAAAGCGGGCTCAGAGTCAAATGGCCCACCCAGAGTCACCAGGAGAGGAAGCAGAGGGGAGTCTTAGTTGGACCCCAAACCCATCCTAAGCACCAGGTCAGCAGTTCTTACCTGGGGCTGATTCCGCCCCTAGGGGACACTGGGTTATGTCTGGGGACACCGTGATTGTCATGACTGTGGGGGAGAGAGATGTTCCTGGAATTGAGAGGGCAGAGGCTGGGGATGCTACTCTACACCCCACAGTGCCTGGGACAGCCCACCACAGAGTGTGGCCCCAAATGTCAAAACTGCTGAGAAGCCCTGCGCAAGTGCACACTGCCTTCTCACACAGCCAGAACTGCACTTTGGGGAAGTGCAGGAAAATGGGGGGTAGGGGAGGAAGGGGGCCACCAAGGTGACTTCCCAGACCTAAGACACTACTGGAAATTTGGAACCTCTGTATCACCCCGACAATCAGAGCTCCCCAGATTGTGCCCCTACCTTCTCCAACTTCCTGTGCTGCTGCTGTCCAGGCGTAGCTTCTTAACCTTCCGCATTAACCACTCGGCTGACCTCAGGAGAGCCTAAGAGGGAGAGACCACAGGGCTGCAACTCTTGGCGTCCTGGGAGAGCAGCTCTTGCCTCCCTGCCCCCAACCCAGGCCTTTGGGGAACAACTAATGCCAAGAGCATTCTGATGAGAACAGTAGCTCAGACACTGCTCTGAGACTCTGAGCTGGCATTTGCCAGAAACCAGCAGCTTTTCCCCCAGCTTTCACCCAGGTGAGCTGTCCCTGAGAAGAGAATTTCAAATGACTCCAGGGATGTCACCTGCAGGCCCTTGCCAGAAGTGGAGAAGCCCCCAACTCCGCGCACAGCTGCCCCCTGACCTCGCCTTCCCTGCGCTCCCTTGCTGGGATCTCCAGGCACACTGGCCTCACTCGTCCATGAACACACTCACTTCTTCCCACCTCGCCCCTGCAGGTGACACCCTTTTCCTACTTGTGGTACGACCTGTTCCCCTCTATCCTTTGGGTACAGAGGTCGCTCCAATTCAAAGCTGTCATTTTGTGACCCATCACAACACCTGGTCTTTCCATTCAGCACTCACTGTAGGACAGTGGTTCTCAGTGGAGGGATTCTACCCCACAGGAAGACCAGGTGAAGCCTGTGGACTCCTGGCTTCAAGTGGCTGGGGGCCAGGGATCCTGCTCAATCCCTCACAGTGCCCCTGGGCAGGTGCCTGGATACTTAAAAAGAATGCCCCCTACAGAGAATGAGCTGGCCCCAAATGTCAGCAGTACCCAGGGGGAGAAACTGCATTCATTATTTGGGGGGGGGGGAAATTGAGTTAGATCTAGAAACCAGAATGAATTTCCAGTGGGTCAGACAGTATAAAATGGGGTGGCCCCTCCCAGCATCTATGAGTCATCCCCAACAAGTATTTATATTTAAATATGCACAGCATTCAGGCCCTCAAGAGGTCAGATGATGACGGAACAGTCTTGTAGGTGGGTGCGGGGGGTGGTTCCTCAATGAATCCCCTAACTCAAGGTCCCAACCAGGTATAATTTGCCTCTCAGGGGACATTTGGGTCATCACCATGGAAGGCGTTGGCTGGTGGAGACACAAGGCCATGAGACACACACTGCCTCCCCCACTATAAAGAATGATCCGGCCCCAAGTATCACGAGTGCTGAGGGTGAGATCCCCACTAAGTGAGGGAGTATCTTCACTAGGTTTCAGCTCCAAGGGGGCAGGCCCACATCTGTCCTGTTCCCGTTGTATCCACTGAGCCCAGAGCAGGGCTTGGCAAACAGGAAGCACTGGATGTACATTTTAGACTGGATGAATGTGTGAGTCCCTGTCCTCACTTGAATGCTGTGCTCTCAAGTCAAAGGGACCCCGAGTGTGGTCATAACCACCTTCTCAACAAGCCAGGTCCTATGATGGGTAGGTGCCCAGATGCTTAAAAGGAAAGTAATGCCTGGTTATAGGACAGAGATCACAATGGGAGAGATGAAGCAAAATGTCACAGTAAAGGCTGCATTCTTAGTCCAGTGATTTTGAGACATATGGGTTCAAATCCCAGCTCTGCCACTTCTGGGCTGTGTGACCTTGAAGGAGCCACTTAATTTGCCCAGCTATGCCTTTATGCCTCAATGTTCCCGGCTATAAAATGGAACTGCAGTACCTATGTCCAGGGTTACTGTGAGGATTAAATGAGATTCACAAGGAAATTACCTGGCATAGAGAAAACTTCATGACAGCCAGAAAAAGGTATCTAAAACCCCACCAAGGGGGTTTGAAAGGACCTACGTCCTTTTCAGAGGCAGAACCCACATCATTCACTGAGTGCCATCCCCTTTTTCTCCCCTAGTCTTAGAGGGCAGCTGAAGGGGATGCTGGGGGGAAAGGAAAGTGTCCAGCAAGAGCACAGGAAGCTGCAGTCATTGGCCTGGGTTGGAGCCAACTGTTCCCTAGAGCAGTGACCCCAAGACTGTAGAAAACCACTTCCCAACAACTTCCATATGCTACAGGAGGCAAATGAATCTCACCAGCCCCACCTCAGCCTTCCTGAACACAACCCTCCCCTCCTCTTCCCCCTCCGCAACTGACCTTCTATAGGGTCCAGAAAGCCTCTATTCCAGCTGCAGGCATCAGACACTTTAACGCTGTGGATTAATGGAAGGACAGTCTTACCACTTATTCTCCTTTCATGGGGGAGTTCCAACTGTCTGTTTCCTCTACCTGGTTAGAGTCTAGAAAAACAGTCCGGCAGCGCAGTTTGCATGCCCTGAACCACATCTTGGAGAAGTCTTCCCACGGGGCCCAATTCCCCTAGGACCCATCCAGAGACTACAGAGATTGGAGACTACAGTGTACACCTCCTGGGCATTAGTCCCAGCTCCTCGAAAGCAAGTTTGTTCTTCCAAGTGACTTCCTCAAGGTGAAGTGGGAAGGTGGAGGAGAAAAGAGGGGAAAAGGGAAGGAACCGGCCACTTCCTAGGTTTCAGCTGCAGCCTGGACATGCAATGTCAAGGCTAGTTGAAGTGTGTGTGAGAAGGTAAATGGCTGGACAGGTCTGAGGGCGGCGGGTGCAGGGGAAGGCTGAGAAGGGCTGGATCCGGTGTGGAGATATGGGTGGGGAGACAAAGCACTGGAGGGGTGAAAGGGTGGAGGCAGGACACAGATGAGGAAAGCGACCTCTGCACTCACAGAGGAAACAGAGTGCACGGGAAGCTTGTCCAGAGCAAGCGGGCAAGGAAGTTCTTGGGTGCGGCCACCCCCGGAACGGGCCAGAGTCGGGTGGAAGAGCAGCAACGGGACGGGTGGGTGGGGAGAAGCTGAGCGGTGGCCGGGAGACGGAGGGGGCTAGAGGGAAGAAGGGGTGAGGAGGGCCGGCACGGAGGGGAGGGGAAACCGACGCGGGGGCTGAAGAGAGCAAGTCCGGTCACTGGCGGGGCCAGGACGTGGGGAGGCCAGGGTGGAGAGCACCCGGGTGGCCAGTCAATGGCGGGTTCAGGGTCGCGGCCGAGGCCAGACAGGGCGTTCGGGGGCTGCTCACCGGGGCTCGAGGCCGGCGCAGGGCGGCAGCCGAGCTGGGAAGGGCGTCCCGGCCTCAGGCTCGCGGCTCCATGCCCGGGACTGAGGTCCCGGAAGTGGCGGGCGCGGGGGACAGCGGTGGTGGCGGACACGGGGGACCGAGCGGCTTAGGTCCCTTTGACCCGGAAGTCGAGCGGCCCAGGCGGCGCCCTGGGATTGGCCACCTCCGGGCCGGCACCAAGGCGCTCGCGGTTCCGGGGGAGATAGTCGGCAAGGCCCTGGAGCCTTGGAAGTTCCAGTTACTGAGTCTTTCGGCGCGCGGAGAGACACTGGGAAGAAGAGCCCCCACGCAACTTGGTATCGCCCAGCCAGCCCAATAATACTTTTACTAAAGTTATTAAGGAAAGGTGCGCCTTGTCGGGGCGTTGGTGGTATAGTGGTTAGCATAGCTGCCTTCCAAGCAGTTGACCCGGGTTCGATTCCCGGCCAACGCAATTCCTTTTGGTTGTATTTTTCAACCCCTCTACTTTAGTGAAATCACTTTCTTTTCCCTTTGCTCAGTGAAATAATCAAGTAGAATTTATTCTGAAACAAGTACAAATTCCACACTGATTTCTAAAGCGAGAGGAGAAAAAAGTCGATCCGGTATTTCTGTTACATTTAATTTGTAATTTTTTTTTTTTAATTCTGCAATATGGTAAAGAAAAATGCCTACATTCTCCCGCACGGCATCGAACCAGAGACCTTAAAGACATATTTCGGAAACGAGCTGATGCTTTGCGTCTTTGTATTCTTGTAGATAAAAATTATGTTACAGAGGTTGTTACATTGTGGCCCCTAAAATAAACGTTATTTCATTACGGCCTGCCAAGGTATTTTCCGTTGCTCCTGTATCACCCTTCACTCTGTTTAATGCAGAAGGTGCTGCGAGAAAAATATAGAAAAAGAAAAAGCAATAAATACACAACACCCCTCCTTCCTACTTTATCAACACTCCAGTAAAACAATTCTAGACAAAACCTGCTCACAAATCCGTTCTGATGTCAGTTTCTTCAATAGTTTGCCTTAAAGATGGACACTTTCTTTAAAATATCACCTTGGTGTCTTCATATATTTACTACAGATATTTACCCCCAATCCTTACCTCCTCCTTCTCTCCTTAGTCACTCTCCTCCAGTCATGCAGCCTTCTCGCTGATTCTCGAAACTTCCAGCCCTGGTCCTGCCCCAGGAACTTTGCACAGGCAGTGCCCTTCCAGCGGTCACACCCTCTCCTTCAAGGATTCAGAGAGAGCTGCTCAATGGGGTTTCCTCCCAGCCTAACTAACTTTAAGCCTGTCCTTTTCCCAGCCCCTGTCACATCATCATTTCATTCGGTGGTTTATTAGACTCTGGCATAAGCCCATTTGTAGATTATTTTGTTTCTTTTCTGTCTTCCCCAGTGGACTGTGAGCTCCACCAGCACAGGATTTTTTGTGGCTGTTTGTTTGTTTGAACCAATTGTATTCTCTACATGTTACTGTGGTCTCCAGGAGCAGTTGTGAAAATTATAAACAAAAAGATGAGAAGCTAACCAGAAGAGTTAAAATGCCTGGGGTGGAGGTGGGGAAACAGAGGTGTTACTTCCTAGTAACAATGGTGAACACCTCCTTGAACCCTATCAAGGCCTGAGAGCTCACTCATTTGCAAAACCAAACCAAACCCTTCTTTTAAATGTCTTTTTGGTCCTTCAAACCCACCCAGGGCAGTCATCATGCTGTGTGACGCCCAGCATGTCACACCCTCTCTGGGTGTTTTTGCTTTCCTGGGGTCTGGTACTTGTTCTGGGGGAGACTACAATCTTGACTGAAAAGGACAATAATTCCACCTTTCCACTAGATGTCAGCAGAACCACAGCATCCCGCAGTACCCCCCCCCTTCCCTCCCAACACAGCCCCTTCCCCAAACCCATCCCACCCTCCCTTCCCGCTCCACTCTGAGCCCCAGACTTCAGCATCTGGAAGTGAGATCGTTCCTCCTCCACTGCGTACCCCACAGAAGTGTCTCCTGGCCCCAAGCAGGCGGCCCCAGCAAGCAGGGGTGCTGCTCTGTTTTATCCAAGTCTACCCATTCTCTGAGCCTCCCCCAACACTGGAGAGAGAAAGGAAAGAGGAAAGGAAAGGGGACCTGCATAAAATTCCATGATTCCCGTCTGGGATACATTTCTTGCCAAGGTTAGCTGCATCAGGCCCCTTTGTCTGAGATTAACACGTGTGAAATAATGGAAATACCTACTGGGATCTGTTTTAAGAAATTGTCACACTTTAAACTCACTTTTTAGTTCTCCCAATAAGCCTGTGACACTGGCGCTATCACGTCATCACCTCCCTTTTTTTTTTTTAAAGATTTATTTATTTATGCATATAAGAGCTGGAGTGCAGGCCAGAGTCTTGGGGGTTGAGAGGATTCCCCAGAGCAGAACAGGCAGATCAACTGAAATACATGGTTGAGGGGAGTTGCGGGCAAGACAGGAGAGATCTGCTGCGCCATGTGGGAAGCTCCCTGGGCGGGGATTGAACTTGAACTCCTGCTGCAGTGGCTGCAGTGGCTGCTGATAGATTCATAATGCTGCGACTTAACCCTTTGCGCCACCAGGGAAGCCCCATCACCTCCCTTTTAATGGTTGAGGAGATTGCGGTACTGAGAGTTTAACTGACTTGCTCAAGGGGACACAGAGAGGTTAAGTAACTTGCCCAAGGTCACACAGCTTATAAATAGTGGAACTGAGTTTGGAAGCCATGTGGTCTGGCTCCAAAGTCCAAGGTACAAGACTGAAACAGACTGCCTTCTATGTGGATAAAGTTCAAGGTAATCAAGATAATGATTATAAAAGTGAAAGGGCATTGAATTTGAACCAGTCATTAGGAGATCTAGGATAGGTCTTAACAGGGTCATGAGTAATTAAGACCTGATATCCAATAGGTTTCTGGGCAAAAACAGAAATAGCCCAATGTCCACTCACAGATCTGTGAGTCCATAAAATGAATTTGGAGGCTTTTTGTGTTCTGAGTTGGAGTAATTTGGGGAGATGTATGTTGGAGGCCACACTTACAGAGTCACAATTCACAAAGGATACAAATATATATTAACATGGTCAGGCGTATATACAAAATACCCATGAAAGGAATCCATGAAATGGGCAGCAGAGTTAGCTGGCCATGGAGCATTGGTGAAATGCCCGGGGCCTGGAGCAGAGGGGTTCAGGGGAGACCAACTTTCTACTTATACTTTGATACAACTGAGTTTCTACTTTCCAAACTCTCAAAAGTACCGAAAAATATGTGGAACAATAGAATCATTGCTTTAATACACAAGCTCTTCTTCTACAACCTATTTGCATAAAGAATAGAGTTCGGGTGGAATTAGGGAACGAGTAAGAGGATGTCCCTCTGTAGAAAGATCCCTTCCTCGCCACCAAGATGTTTGAAGTGAAAAAGAGCAAAAGGCAGATGGAATTGGATGTTTTCCTTTGCAAGGCAGACACATGAAAATAGACACCACTGGGAAATTGCTAGAACTAAACAGAAGACTCTTGAGGAAGGCAGTTTCTAACAGTCATCACACCAGACTGTCTTGTACTAATTGAAGTTCAAGGTGATCAAGAAAACCAAAAATAAAATAAAAGCCCTTGAATCTGATACAAAGGGGTGGGAGAGCGCTCCTCTTCCCTGCTACATTCTTGTACTCTTGCATTTTGCTGAGAC
Organism: Scalopus aquaticus; assembly: GCA_004024925.1. Taxonomy (NCBI): domain Eukaryota; kingdom Metazoa; phylum Chordata; class Mammalia; order Eulipotyphla; family Talpidae; genus Scalopus; species Scalopus aquaticus. The sequence continues at coordinate 61,566 of PVIJ01003431.1, forward strand.
AAACATTCATTTCATAATTAAAACTCCATGAAAATGATAAGAATACAGAATCATTGCCTTGAGTCTGTTTAAAACAATAAATACATTATCTCTGATGTAGTTGATCTCTTTGCTGCAGTGGCATCAGTTTTCCAATAAAAAATTACTTAAGAAAATAATGATTATTTGGCCAGTTACATAGTAATAGCTAACGTGCCAGGTGCTGAACTAGGTGTAATAATTTCTCTATCTTAATTGGCTCTACAGGGCTGGGGAGGCGGGGTCTCATTATATCTACTTTACAGGTGAGGAAATTTTCACTAAGGCACAGAGACTCAAGTAGCTGTGGTCTGGAAGGGAAGGATTAATTTCATGAACAACCTTGCTCACTCACCCCCATAGTGCCCCCCCACCGATTCTGTTTCAACTAAGAATTTTACTATTGACAAACACTTTTAAATTAAATTATTTGTTCCCTGATTGTCAGCACCACAACAATCACATATATTCTTAATGCCATGGTGGCAATTCTTTGATTGGTTACTCAGGAGGTTCCCCTTCACTGGGAACTCCCCATTCCACTCTATTTTTGTAATTTTCATTGATTTATGAAATGATGCCTTTTGTCTGCAGTCCAGGCTGTCGCCCTCCCTCCCATCAATTCCTACCACTTTGGCGTCCTTAAATTCTATCTCACAAACCGTCATCATTGCAACCACAGCAATAGATAATATCCACTGGGCTCTCTTCTGATGCATTTCATCCTTACGCTGCCTTTTGAAGTGTGATTTTTTAATCCTGTTTTACAGATGGCAAAAATGCAGCCAAAGAGACAGTGAACTCAGACAGCTGGCCAGTCAAAGAGTAAGGATTTGAACTCTGGCATTGCAACTCTAAAGCATACAGTTCTAAGCCTCTCCATCCAGTGCCTATAAATAGAGAAACAGCCTTCTCAAAGTACACTTGCTATCTTTGTCGTGGGAATGCAAGAAAGGCAGATAAAGGAGGCAGAAGCCCCATGTAGGTGGTTGGGCTACAGAAAGGGGGAGACTAGAGAGGGGAAAGGGCAGGTATGGAACTTTCCTCCCTCCTGGCCTCCTTCCTTCGCTCTCTGCCACTCACCTCCCCACAGCATCTCAAGGCTACTTTGCATTGTTCAGCGATATTTTTAGCTCTGCACAACCAAAACATCACCTGTCTGAAGGCTAACTGTGGGGAGAGATAGGGTGCCTGAGAAGGAGTGATGGAAGGACCTGAAGAAGCTCTTTTTATTCTCCATGCCTGTTTCCTCCACCCCTCCCCCCACAGAATTTCCCCAGGACTAGGTAGGTTTATCTTTTCAGTCTCCCCTGGGTGGCCTCCTAAGTTCAGATTCGCTGTGTAATTACAGGCAGGTGGTTTTTCCTCTCTGAGCCTCAATGTCCTCATCTGTGAAATGGGTATAATGGTAGTTCTATATTACGAAGACAATAAAGAAGATTAAATAAAATGAAAGTGAGGGCCTACGCTGTGGAGCTGTTGGCAGCGGCTATGCTAGTTCAATCCCAGCCCGGGAGATTGCCACATGGCACAGCAGACCTCTCCTGCCTCACCCGCTGCTCCCCTCAGCAGTGTATTTCGGTCCATCTGCCTGTTCTGCTCCCCACTCTGTCTCTGGTGAACCTTCTCGCCGCCCCACGCCTCTGGCCTATACCCCAGCTTATACTCATAAATAAATCTTTAAAACAATAAAATAAAATAGAAGTTAACCATGGGCATAGCATCTGTGGAAATTTTTATTTGGCCCTGTGTCCCTCTAATTAGAAATATCATCACGTGGACACCTCTCAGCGCCTCCAAACCAACATGGGGCTTCTCACCCCTGACTCCCATCCTGGGATCCACAATGCAAAGGAACCCACCACCCAGCTGTTTATGGTGCTGAACCAGCATATACTCATGTTATAAATCTTTAGACAGAATTTCCAGCTCATTTGCTATGTCCTCTCTGTGCCTGGGCCTGCTTCTCAATCTGCAACAGGGTGGTCGCAGGGAAAGGGGAGGTTCCAGGTTCCCTGTCCCACCCAAAGAAGGGTGGAGCTGAGCAGAGAGGAGAAGTTGGAGAGAAGACTGGGGAAAGAGAAGGAAATCAAGAAGGAGACCTGGAGGAGACACGTGGAGCAGAGACATGTGGAGAGCTGCACTTGCTTCTCGGCCTTGGCCTGGTACCAGGGACTTGGGGGACGTGGAAGGGGACCCCTCAAACAGACGTGGGTGAAAGACCCATGGGGAGGCTTTTACCTTGATTTTGATTTTGCTCTTTTCCTTCCAGACCTGCCTGGCCCCCTCTGCCCTATGGGTCCCCACCAGAAGGTGCCTCAGACTTGTGGAAGGCTTCCAGGCCTCAGTGGGCCTGCTTTGGGCCAGCCCTGTTTGGCGGGGCATTTAGCTGTGAGGGGACAGGTAAATTTGGGTGCTTGATTTAAAAACCATATTCTCTATTTTTCTCTTCTCTTTTTTGTATGCTAATTGTATTCAAGTTCCTTTCCATTAAAGGTCTTACACACTAGAGTATGTGTTGTCTACATACACGGCAGATGGCAGAGCCGATTTTGAGCAGGGAGGTTTGGGGGTCCTGGGGAACCCCTCACTCTGCCCAGTAACAGTCTCCACAATTAAAGAGCAGCAGTGCCTCCACAGTGCCAGAGACGCTGGCTGGTCTCTGCCTGACACTAGGCAGCACCCAGCAAGTCGGGGTGCTGAGAACTGACCCTTCTGTGGGTTGTTCAGCCTCCTCCGTAGTTGTCCCTGACACACCCCCACTAAGGCAGAGACACTGTGGTCACAGGCGGTCCCTGAGAGGTCTTTTGCAAGCTCTGCTTGTCCCCAATATTGGCTCATGTGTCTCAACCATCATTCCATGCCCAAGACAAAACCTGGGGCTCCTGGAAAGACAGCACAGTCCGGCATCGCTGGGTGTCACTTCGGTCACTGACACAGCTTAGACAGAGGCTCCCAACAGGCTGTGCCCTCGAGCCTGGGTGTGGGGTGGCTGGACCATCTAGATTTGCGTCCTTATGCTCTGACAGTCACACAATGACACAACCACCGACCAGCACATTTCTCAGAATATATCCTCATTTTTAAGCGACACACGAGCATGCTTGTCTGCACAGTGAATGAGTGTTTCCTGACACCCCTACCCACCCCCATCTCCTCCCTTTGAGGATGGAAGGCTGATTTGCCCAGGGGTTACCATATTCACTTGTCATTCACCCCCAAAGGCCGCACAGTCTTGTTAGAGCACGGGCTGGAAGCGCCATGGCCCAAGTTAAAAATTCCAACCTCACTTTGTGACTTTAAATAAACTACACCCCTCTGTGCTTCACCTTCTCACTTGGATATTGTGAATTTGTAAAGTCTGGAAGTTGTAAAGGGCTGAATGAGCAAATTCCCATGAAGGCTGATTTTTTTTTAAGATTTATTTACTTATACATACAAGCTGGGGTACAGGCCAGAGGCGTGGGGCGGCGAGAGGGTTCACCAGAGACAGAGTGGGGAGCAGAACAGGCAGATCAGAAATACACTGCTGAGGGGAGCAGCGGGCGAGGCAGGAGAGGTCTGCCGCACCATGTGGGATTCTCCCCGGCTGGGCATCGAACTCGCATCATGGCTGCCGACAGCTCCACAGCACAGCGCTCAACCGCTGCGCCACCAGGGAGGCCCTGAAGGCTGATTTTATAGGAGGGTTAATTTCAGATGTCCAGGGCACCCAGATTTCATGTTAAGCATTATCCTGGGTGTGTCTGGATGAGATTCATCTTTGGCTCAGTAGCAAGGGGGCGTGCACTCTCTGTCTTGGTGCTGGGACACGGGTCTTCTCACAGCTTCTGCCGAATTACGCTGTGGACTTTCTGGGTCTCCAGCTTGCTGGCTGTAGATCTTGCAGCTTTTCAGTCTCCACAACTTCGTGAGCTTATGAGCCAATGACTGGTAGTAAGAAGCCGGAGGTTCATTCTCCTGCCATGTCGCAGGCTCCTACCAGCACCCGGCATAGACAAGTATGCATAACCATCTCCTACTGGTTCTGTTTCTCGGGAGACCCCAGATTAATACAGGAACAGAAGTTTTTAGCAGTGTGCGCACACGCCAGCCATCCATGAGTGGGAGACCCCTCTCTCAGCCTGGATCGAGAGAGATTTGGGGCATGGATTCCCTCTGGGACTCTACCTGCCCCGAGAGTGGACCCAGGTAGTGGATTCTTACAGAGGGAAAAAGAAGGATGAGCTCCTGGGGGATAAGGCCACGGTCAGGAGGAGGCCCAGGTGAGAATGGTTGGGTGGAGAGATCACAAGGAAGTTCTCTTTCTCGGGTCTTTCAAATAAGATATTTTGGGGCCTCCCTGGTGGCGCAGCAGCTGGGCGCTGTGCTGTGGAACTGTTGGCCGCAGTGATGCGAGCTCGGACGCCTGGCAGGGGAGCTTCCCCCATGGCCCAGCAGACCTCTCCTGCCTCGCCTGCTGCTCCCCTCAGCAGTGGATTTCCGTCAATCTGCCTGTTCTCCCCACTCTGTCTCTGGGGAACCCTATCGCCGCCCCATGCCTCTGGCCTGTACCCCAGCTTGTATGCATAAATAAATAAATATTAAAAAATTCATATATTAAAATATAATAATAATAAGATATTTTGCTTCTTGTTGACTCCTTGGAAAATAGTTTGGCCCAGTACAAGGGTCAGATCTAGTTTAAAGAGGACAGAAAGAGCATCTTTTCTTGCCGTGGTTTTCTCTACCTCTATTTTAATATGGCTCGGGTGAGGTCAACTTTTCATAGCCCAAATCAGACAGTGAGTGGACAGTAAGCTGTGACTTGAAGCGAGATGACTTGTATAAGAAAACCAGGGTTCAAAATCTGTAGGGGAGATGAAGATGCTCAGGCTTATGTGCCGCTGGCCTCTGCGGCTATCGCCTGCGGCCTTGAATGCAGGGGGCGCTTGGGAGCGCGGGCGCAAGGAGCACATGCCTGATTGTGGGCACCTGGAGTTTGGTGTGTGCGTGAATGGCACACCTGAGCTGAGAGACTGAGCTGATAAGGGCAGGGTGGCAGAGGAGCGTGCGGTGGGGGGCGGTGGAGAAAGCCAGCGAGTCCCCCACTGCTGGCCCTGCACCTGGTTACCTCACTACAGAGGGTGCAGAAAGTTCGTTAAAGCCTGAAAAAGCCACTGAGGGCCCAGGACTCTACCTGTCTGCTGGCTCCGCGGAGAACCCGCCCTGCGTCTTCCTGCCACAAGGTAATTTCATTACAGCGCTGATGAGGAAAACAAAGGACAGTATTAAAATACCTGCTGGACAGGCAGGCTGGGAACACAAACCCAGGTGTCTGGAAGCACAGTCTAGGCCCCACCATCACTGTACATGAGCAGGTCTCATTTAGGGGTGATTCTGCTCCCCAGGGGATATTTGATACTATCTGGAGACATTTTTGGTCACCGTGACTTGGGCTCGGGGGGCTCTGAGCATAAAGTGGGTGGGACCAGGGATGGTGCCCACAGGGCCAGGATGCCTCCTCCCCAGTGACCAGGCTCTGGGGTCAGCAGCACCAAGGGGAGGGACACACAGCTCACACTCAGCCAGGCTGCCAGCACCCCTCCCCCGCAGTTGGCTCTGGAGGCTCATTAGCTGCCCCCTCCTCTCCCAACAGACCCACCCCTTCCCCACGTTGTGGGCCCCCAGTGCTGCCCCCACGGTGGGTTTCCCCAGACCCTCTCACACTTTTGTAAGCCTAAAGGGCTTGATGGAATTCCCTCCGGTGCCCCATCTAGTGCAGGCAAGTTAGGACCTGGGGAACACACCCCCTAAGCCTCACCACAAACCTTGACCTTGAATTTGGGCAAAAGTAAAGAGAGGCAGGGAGGGGAGAGCAGGGGCCCCCACTGGAGGGGCTGATTGGTGATGGGGTGGGGGTGGGGCTGAGGAGCAGATCCTTGGCCTGCCCCTGGGACACAAGGGCGACAAATGAACCCCAGTTCCTGGGTCCAGTGCCACAGTCATTTTTTAAACAGGCTCGGAAGCGCCTGTTCCTCCCTGCCCTCCCCCAAGGGCTCCAGTGAGAAGAGGGAGCTGGGCAGGGGAGGGGTTGGAAGCCGAGGTGGGGGGCCAGTGAGACAAGCAGGGTAGGGGTCTGTTTATTAGCGCTAATCGCGGTCTCCGGGTTTGAATTAGACCGATTTACAGCAGCCGGCCCTTGAAGACCGCGGGCTGCCGGCTTTGTCTGCGGGAGCCAGTCGGCAGCCAAAGGGAGGGGGCAGGGGGCGGTGGGCACAGCCTCTGCACAATGGAGCCCCCCAATTAGCCAGGCCGGAAGGCAGGAGAGCTGAGCGACCCGGTCCCACCAAGCGAGGCTGCGCGGAGCCCCAGTGAATCCGAGAAAGCCAATTAAAGTCGGCAGGGGGCCTAGTGGCTGCTGGGAGGGAGGGGACCTGGCGAGGGGAGGGACGGGAGGGAGGGGGAGACACGGAGACCTCGGGAGCCGGGTTGGAGGGGATCTGAGCTAGGAACTGCAGACCCACCAGGGCCTGTGTGTTAGGGTGACCTATGTGGGTAGACACCCCCTAGGGGCTTCTGAGCCCCCAAAACACGGGGATCAGAGTTCTGTCCTTCCCTGCCTGATTAGGAAGACAGGGGTGCCCTAGGGTCCAGAGGGGCGCAGGGTCCCATGGGGATGAAATATACAGAGGCGCCCTGGAAGCCCCCTGCCCCCCCCCCCCAGTGTTTCAGGCCCAGAGGGCGCTGCTGAATAGCTGGCTGCAGGACCCTGCTCAACAAGGTCAGCTGGCCTGACTCACCCCTGCTGCCCGGGTGCCCCTTCTCTAGGCAGTGAGGTAGGGTGGGCAGCAGCCCCAGGACGAAAGCAGAACACAACTCTAGGATCCTTGCAGGAGCCCAGGCTGGTGGCTGCCCTTACCCCCTCCCCATTTTTCCTGTGCCCTGCTTACTTTGCGCTACCCTCTCTGCCCCCCTCCTATGAGCCCCTTCCCTGAGTCCCCCCTCTTGAACCCCTCTCCCCTGGGACCTGGACTCCAAAGTCCTTGGCTGGGCCTGGATTCTCGCCCATCCAGGTTTTGGGGGCCTTGGGGGCACAGCGCTCCAGCTCCTTCTTCCCCTCCCAGCCTTAGAGCAGGGTGCGTGAGAGGCTGCACTCTTAGATGAGATGGGCTGGGGGCGTCATCTGAAACCCACACCAGTTAAACCACTCGGCTGTCAGCTGTGCGTGGGTCCTCCCGGGGATCTTGTGTGATGTGAGTGTGTGAGGTGTCAGGCGCTGCCACGGGGACCCCACTCACTGGAGCTGCCGTCAGCACGAGCACACACTTTCTTGGCCCACAGCTCAGGGTCGGGGAGACACAGAGGCAGAGATTCCATACAAGAAACAGAGACAGGAAGAGACAGAGAAATGGGAAAAGCTGGGAGTCCCAGGTCTGTGGAAAGGCAGGGAGAGAGTATTAGAGACACAATCCACACCCTCACCTTTTTTTACAGACTCCACTCCCATCTCCAAGCTGAAGGTCTCAGGCACCAGAATTACAACTCCCAGCATGTGGTGAACCTCACTTTCTCAATGGGGGCACTGCTGGCAACCAGGCCGAGTGAAGCGGCCATGTTTGGCCTATGACTGAACACACGCATGTTCTTGCTTTTCCGGCTTTGACTTGCACACTGGTGCTGCCGGAAGGAGGCCTGTGGAAGGGAAGCATGTCGAAGAGATACTAGGGAGAGACACACGGGTGAGGGGCTCCTGGGGGGGCTCCTGGTCCTTGCAGAGACAATGGCAGCTGTCACCTCGATGCGGTATACTTTGAATTTTGAGTCTCTTTTTGTCCAAGTTCTCTGGGACCTGTCTAGTCTCTCTTATGGGTCCCTGCCAGAAAGTACCTTAAATTTGTGGCAAGCTTTGGGGCCTCTGTAGCCCCACTTTGGGCCAAGTCTGATTGGCTGGGCATGTGCCCACAAGAAGGTGCGCAACTTTATTGGGAAACTATTGTGTTTGAAAACATTTCTCCTTCTTTTCCTTCTCCTCCTCCTCCCCCCCCTTCTCTCTCTCTCCACACCAGTTAAAGATCTTTCACACCAAGAGTATCCTTTCCTTGCTTTTGTGTGCACAGATGGACAAACCCCTTTAGAACATGCACCCCTTAACCATTAGGGGTCCCTGAGTACCCCTCAGTTATGTGGTCATATAGGCATGCTACTCTCAACTCTTTATATGGTCACTAACCCAGAAGCTCTCCAAAGTCCCTCCTCTTTGGTTTCTATAGAGGTTTCATTAAGGAGACATGATTGATTAAGTCATTAGCTCGTGGCAATGAACTCAGTCCCCAGCAACTCTCTCCTCCCTGGAGGTCTGGGGGTGGGACTGGAAGTTCCAATCCTCTTCCCATCATGTTGGTTTCCCTGGTAACCAGCCCCCACCCTCAAGTGTTTTTTAAATGTCACCACATTAACGAAAGTGACACCTTTCTCACTCTTAATACTTAGGAAATTCCAAGACTTTTGGGAGCTGTGAACCAGGCACTGTGGATGAAGACCAGTTATATATGAGAAATATGTATTTTGGTCAACTGAGTGACCAGAATATATATTTCATGTAAATCACAGTATTGCATGGTTTAGGATATAACCTCTAAGTCCTGAGAATGTCCCTGAGTGGGAAGGGTGTCTTTGCTTTTCATGGTGGGTTTGTGACCATATCCATGTTTTTGCAAAGGAGATGACTCTTGTTAGGGGCTGCCCATTCAGGAAACGCTGACCTTGTGACCAGATGTCAGTCTGACCTCTGGGAGAGCAGGAAGGCTGAGACTGAGTTCAATCTCATGGCCAGTGATTTGATCAATCACACCGATATAGTGAACCCCCAATAAAAGTTCTGGGATATAAAGCTCCGCTGAGTTTCCCGGTTGGTGACCTTGTGTAAAGTGAGGATAGTCTGGTTGGAAACTGCCATGAACTTTGGGGTCTGCACAGTTCCAGGTGATAGCATCAGAGTTGGGTCAGGGCACAGGGGAAAACTTCCCCACCCACCTGGGTTATTCTGAGGCTAGACAAATGAACAAACTAATAATAGATAGGTTACAAGGAGAAAGAGACCGAATTAAATAACATTCATCTGGCAACATAGAAGGGCGACAATTCTGACTCATCCCCTGCGCATATTCCCAGCTGAGGTCGGACAAGGCAGCACTGTTTTCTATTTCAGCTCATCGTGTCAGCAATGTCCTTTTAATGTCTATTGAATGCCATGTTTTTTGCATTTTTGTGTGCTTTTTTTTTGTGATTTGTTTGTTTTAATGGCCCTCAAGCTCAGTGCTAAAGTGCCCAGTGTTGCAAAGAGCAAGAAGGCAGTGATGGACCGTGTGGAAAAAGTCCATGTGCTGGATAAGCTTCGCTCAGGCCTGTCTGCCAGGGGTAAGTGCGAATGGATCAACAATATATATCAAATAAGATGTCTTTAAACAGAAACCCATTAAACAAGCTTATGCAACAATTAGTTGATAAAATTGTGACCAGAGGGCCTCCCTGGTGGTGCAACAGGTTAAGTCTCAGCACTATGAAGGTATCCACAGCCAATGCAGCACAAGTTCGATCCCCAGCCAGGGAGCTTCTCACAGGGTGCAGCAGACCTCTCCTGTCTCACCCACTGCTCCCCTCGGCAGTGTACTTCAGTAGATCCACCTGTTCTGCTCCCCACTCTGTCTCTGGTGAATCCTCTCACCCCCACACCTCTGGCCTATACCCCAGCTTGTATGCATAAATAAATAAAAAAGATTTATTTATTTATTTATGCATTTAAAAAAAGATTTATTTATTTATGCATACAAGCTGGGGTACAGGCCTGAGGCGTGGGGTGGCGAGAGGGTTCACCAGAGACAGAGTGGGGACAGAATAGGCAGATCAAAAATACACTGCTGAGGGGAGCAGCGGGCAAGGCAGGAGAGGTCTGCTGCGCCATGTGGGAATCTCCCCGGCTGGGCATCGAACTCACATCATGCGCTGCCGTCAGCTCCACAGCGCAGCGCTCAAACGCTGCGCCACCAGGCAGGCCCAAATAAATAAATCTTAAAAAAATGTAACCAGAAGCTCACAGGAACCCACCCTTGGTGGCCCCTAGGAGCATAAAAGGGCAAATCCTGGGTGACCCACTCACAGGAGGGCCCTGGAGAAGCCAGAGCCACAGGGAAAGGAGTAGCTGGTGGGTGCCAGGGGCTGGGGGAGGGGAATAAGTCAGTGTCTCATGGGGACAGGGTTCCATTAGGGAAGAGGAGAACGTTCTAGAGCTGGAATGTGGGGCCAATCACACAACAACGTGAATGTGTTTAATGCCACTGAGCTTGCACCTAGACATAGTTAAAATGGCTGATTTTATCCGATGTGTATTTTGCCATAATAAAAATAAGTGGGGGAAAATTCTGGAGGATGAAATTTCAAAAAGCCCAGTAAGACCAACACAGCAGGGAGTGGCATGGCTGAGATGGTGACCGCTGGGCCAAGGTCATTGGCCTTTTTCTTCATGATCAAGTTTCAGGTCCTCAATGATAAAATGATGGTTTCGGTCTCATCTCAACAGAGCTGCTGGTTCTGTGATAGGAATTCTTTGGGTGGCAGGGGGTCTGTTACTCACTGCTCATAACCCAAACCTTGAGAGACAAGAGTTGGTGGGAGGAAATCAGGTTTAATCAGGTGCCAGCCAGGCTGGCAAGCTGAGGCTCCTGTCACGAAGGCCGTGTCCCCACACCGGGGCCAGCGGGGACTTACGTGGCGGAGTGCTAGGCAGGGGAGAGGCTGGAGGGTCTGTGTGCGCAGGGTTTCCAAGAAATAGAGTTTTCCAGCAACTGCATCACACCCCTCTTTCTTCCAGGCCTACTCTTAGACTGGCTCTGTCATGCGCTGGTGGGTGTGAATGTTAGTTACCATGGCCAGGAGACCGTGGCTTAACCCTTGTCTTCCTTCCGTCTCTATCTTGGTGTCAGCCAGTTTTGCCTGGTTTTCTGATGTTGTAGCCAAGAAAAGATAAGTAGGAGCAGGGCAAGGAGGAGCAGGGCAAGGAGGAGCTGGGCAAGGACAAGGAACTGACGCCTACCAGGCCAGGGACCGCTCCCTGCCTGGGCAGGCCCTGCTTCTCGGTCTTAATTTTTTTTAAGAGTTGTTCCTTTTATTGTAAGATTTTTATTTATTTTATTTATTATGTGTAGAAGAACTGGGGTGCAGGCCAGAAGTGTGGGGGTGGTGAGAGGATTCACCAGAGACAGAGTGGGGAGCAGAACAGGCAGATTGACCGAAATACACTGCTGAGGGGAGCAGTGGGCTGAGAGGCAGGAGAGGTCTGCTACGTCCTGTGGGAAGCTCCCTGGCTGGACTCAGGCCATGAAACCTGCCCCATTGGGTTGGTAGCTCTGAGACTTAACCCCTAGGCCACCAGGGAAGCCCAGGATTCAGTTTTTTCAAGGCACCCCACTTCTGAGTAGCTCCTTTCCCTGTGTCTTCAGTTCCCAGCTGGCTCTGGAGCTCAGCTCAAGGTTATTGTTGCTCCTCATTTATAAATACACACCTCAGAGGGAGAGCTAGATAAGGTTTCCTTTCGTGCTCTTTAAGTTCTGAAAAGCCACTCAACGGTTTGGCCTCAGTTACAGTTCCCCGAGTGCCTCTGAACTTGAGCAGCCCGGGGAGTGCCTGGTTTTAAATTCTGGGCCAAAAGAGCTAAAGTTCTCAAGATTTGTGTTTTCCAGACCTTGGTGCAACCTTCCAGGGACTTGGTTCGCTCTCAGGAGAGACCTCGGAGTAGCCCGAGAGAAAGGGACTCGGGAGGGGACCGGGCCACACTGTCCCCGGGTGAAAGTCCCTCTCCCGGACACGGAGGTCCCTTCTGGGGACACTGTATCAGCCGTGCCTTTTGAAGTCTGATGCTTTGACACCTGGGGTCTCCGGACCCTGCCGGGAAAGCCCTCCCAGGGTAGCTGATTCCTAGAGATGGTAAACAACTTGTCCATGAACACCGCATACATCTCAGAAACCAGCCAGGCAGCCCAGGACCCCCATGGGGTTCTCATGCTTGGGGCCACTAGCCCCAGCTCTAATCACCCCAAGGGTCAGGCATCAGTTAAATAAATACAGCCCTGATGCCCCATAGCCTCAAATTACTCAAACAAGCCAATCTTTAGCCTGCTCACCTTGCCTTGCCTGTAGCTCCCTGTGGAAACCCCAATAAAGGCTCCTGCCCCCCTCCTGATGGCCCTGGGACTTCCCCACGTGGCCCCGGGTGGCACTTGGGGCCTATGATAAACTCTCTTTTTAATCTATTTGCCTTAATGGACCTCAAATTTTTTATTAATATACTATATTTGGAAATTATTCATTTTTTTAAAAGATCTGTAAAATATACACAACATCAAATATATATCTCATAATTTTATTTCTCATCAAAACCCATTTCAAGCAGACAATTCAGCGGCATTATGCATACTCACACTGTTGTGCAGCCACCCCGCTTCCATGCCCAGAACACTTTCCATCATCCCAAACTGAAACTTTGCCCCACGAAACAGTGGCCCATCCCCCACCCTCTAGCCTATCCACTATTTGTGGAACTTCTATCCATTATTTGTGGAACAAGCGGAACTTCTCCCAGGCATGTGTGAAGCTGCAATGCCCTGGGTGCTGTTACAGCATGGTTTGAAAGTCGTCAAAGTGCCCCCTAATAAGAAACTGGCCCCTAGAAACTCCTTGCCCTGGTGGCGCAAGAGGTTAAGTCTCAGCACTATGAAGCTATCTGCAGCCACTGCAGCACAAGTTCGATCCCCAGCCAGGGAGCTTCCCACATGGTGCAGCAGACCTCTCCTGTCTCCCCGCTGCTCCCCTCAGCAATGGATTTCTATTGATCTGCCTGTTCTGCTCCCCACTCTGTCTCTGGTGAGTTCTTTCAACTCCCCTGCCCCTGCACCTCTAGCCGACACCCCAGTTCTTGTATGCCTAAATAAATAAATCTTAAAAAAAAAAAAAGAAACTGCTTGATCCATCACAACACAGCTGTCCACTAGAACACTGAAAGAACGAGGGGGCTGGGAAATTGGAAGCAGGAGGTGCATGGCTGCTTGGAGCTGGAAAAATCTCCAAGATGGGTTGCTAAGCAAAAAAAAAAAAAAAAAAAAAAAAAAAAGGTATCCTTTATGTAAAAGGCTAGCAATACTCTGCAGTATATTTGAATGATGCTAAGAGAGTAGATCTTAAAAGTTTTCCCCACAGGAAAAGAAGTGTGTAACTATGTGAGGGGATGGGTGTTACTTAAACTTATTGTGATGATCACCTTGGAATAGATAGTCAGACGTCCCTGAATGACAGGGACACATTCTGAGACTAGAGTCTTAGGCGGTGTCACGATGGTGACAAACACCCACTCACACCCAGGCTGGAGGTGCAGACAGTGGGGATCCCCCTCACACACACAGCCTGTGCTAGACTCTTGGCTGCGTAGATACAGTGAATGGTCACGTTGTGCTTATTTTATACATACAATATGCTACATAGCATATAATATATACAAATATTCTTTATACTTGTGTTCTAGAATCTATATCTGTTAAGTCACACGTAGTTACTATGTATGATGTAACACAATGCCAAGGTATATTTACATTTGTGCATAGATGTATGTCCCAGTAAGACTGGAATCTTGGAAGGAGACAAAGTAGTCAGTGGTCTGCCCCCGGGGGCGGCATCTGGGTAGACCAGGGAGAGACTTCTCAGCATGCACTCCTTGGTGTCTGTGGAGCCTGGCCACGTGCATACACTGCTTCTGCAAAAATTGATCCAATTAAAGAAAAGAATGAGCAAAGTAGATCTATATGCATGGATTTAGAGAGCTGTGTGAGGTGAGATCAGCTCAATGAAAAGTCAATGAAATGTTACCTTGTAAAGCAAACGCAGATGCAGGGAAGGGCGAGGGAGAGCGCCACAAAGACCATTTCCAGTGAATGTTTCCTGATCTACATTGGGAGAATGTCCGCTCAAATCATTTTCGTTTTTTCTTATTTTAAAGATTTATTTATTTATGCATACAAGCTGGGGTACAGGCCAGAGGCGTGGGGCAGCAAGAGGGTTCACCAGAGACAGAGTGGGGAGCAGAACAGGCAGATCAGAAATACACTGCTGAGGGGAGCAGCGGGCGAGGCAGGAGAGGTCTGCTGCGCCATGTGGGATTCTCCCCGGCTGGGCGTCGAACTCACGACAGCTCCACAGCGCAGCGCTCAACCGCTGCACCACCAGGGAGGCCCCATTTTCGTTTTTTCTGTTCAGTTCTGCAGCTTTTAATGGTTAGTGTTTTCATTCTTTGAACGGTCCCAACCACCAATCTGACAGGGGACTGTGCGCCCCTCACTTCTCAGGAGCTCAGAGAGGGGCAGCAACTGCCCGAAGTCACAAAACAGGCAGTGCTCTGGGAAGTCCCGGAGAACTGAAACTGGGGTTTCAGCCCCGGCCTCCACCCCCACCCCCTCACTGCACACACAGGGGCGCCCCTCCTGCCTCATCCCGGGACACACCAGCGTGCTGGCAAGGGGCTGCAGGCAGCCTCGGGCACCCATGCTCCCACACAGTCTTCAGAATCAAACTTCCGCAAGAGCCCAGTTTGGCCCAGGGCCCCTGCCTCCCCGGCCTGGGCCTCGGGCCAGTGTCGTGAATGAGGTGCTCACGCAGGGACAGGGAGACCAGAATAGGGCCAGAGATACCTGGAGACCGAAAGAAGCCAGTGACTGGGAAGATGGGGACACAGGAGATCCTCCTGCTGTTCCACGGGCATCAGATCTAGTTCCCCAAACAGGCCTGTGCAATGAGGGTTGCAGAGACCGAATCTTCTCGAAGAGTAGGTGGCGGCTCAGAGCCCGCCAGGGCTGGCCCCGTGTTAACAGGTTCACAGTGGGGTCCCCCTGAGAGCTGGGGGCTGGAGCCTCGGCCATCCGCGCTGGCCTGGGTTACATGCCATTTTGTTTTCTCTCACCTCTTAAAATGGTTTCACACAAAAATCCAGATCTCCAGCTTCTGAAGAAAAATTTGGCAGCTCAGAGTCCATGGCGTTTGTTTCCCTGCCCACCGCTGGTGGCAGGGGCAGGGCAGGAGCCCGTGTCCCCCGTGGTGCCACGTGCCGCGTGCGTCTCTGCGTGTGTCCGTGTGTCTGCGGGTCCGTGAGTCTGTGTGTTTGGCGATGGGCCTGCCCTGGACACTGACAGCTGTGTGCTCTCGGCCTCTGCAGCCCGGTGTGCGCTGAGCTCCCTGTGAACCTGGGAGCTGAGTGTGCGAAGTGCCGTGTGCTGTGCACTGGGGCTCGGGGACTGTCCAGGCCTGGGCTGTGCATGTGAGCACGTGTGTGCGCCGTGAGTGGTGGGAGCTTCCGCCTGTGTCCCCGTGTGGCAATGTCAATGGCCTCCGGGGCTGCGGGTGTGTGTGGCGCACATGTGGACACGTCTGCTGTGTGTGTCTGTGTTTCCGACGTGTGTCTGTGCGGACACTGTGACATTTGTCTGTGTCCATGTGCTTGTGTGTGGTGTGTGTCCTGGCATGTGCCCGTGGGGTGGGTGTGAGCACACACCTGGACCCGCACTCGTGTGTCTCTCGCTGAGCTTGTGTCTGGAGGGTTGCATCTGTGTCAGGGGCCTGTGCACACTTGTTCGTGGCCTCAGACACATCTCCCTGAGAAATGATGCCCTTGGTCAGAGACGTGAGTGTTTGTGGCTCCAGGGACACTCCTGTGTGACGCTGCAGTGTCCCAGGTGTGTTCCTGGGAATTGTGCAAGCATCAGGGGGTGACTGTGACCACAAGTGCAAGTTCTGGGGTGGCCTTGAGGGTGGCGCCTCTGGGTGGGAAGGTGTCCTGCTGCTGGCTGTGAGGTCCAGACTCCCAGCTAGTGTTTCCCTGGGACACCTGGGAAAGCTCCACCCCTCCCTCCTTCCCCTTCCCCTTCCTCTCCCACTTCCTTCTCCCACACTCCTCTCTCTCTCCTCCGCCTTCTCCCCTCTCTCCCACCCTCCTCTCTCCCGTCCCAGCCCTGAAGCAGCATGGGAGGAGTGGCCCAGGCTGCCGTAGCTCCTGCGAGCTTAAGTGGTCCATTTCCTGGACTGGCTGGGTGCCCTCAGCAGACACCATTAGGGTAATGAACCAGCAGCCCCCTGGCCCCAATGTCCTGGCAACCAAGGAGGGGGTGTCCCAGACTCACTGGGCCATGGTTCCCTCTTGCTTTACCTTAGAGGGGGAGGGGGCAGGGGAGCCCCAGCTCGAAGCAGAGAGGAAAATGATAGCGCTATGGAGACAGATACACCTAGGGGCAGAGGAGGCAGCGGGAAAGAGTTGCGATAAGCAGGCACGGTCATACAAGGAGGGAGAGAGGGGATGGAGGAAGAGGGGGACGGTGGCAATGGGCAAAGAAGACAAAGATGGCAGCCAAAAGACAGGGGACAGGCACAGAGTCAGCAACTGGGGTCTGTGCTTTGTTTAAATAGTATTGGGGGCCTCCCTGGTGGCACAGGGGGTTAAGTCTCAGCACTATGAAGCTATACATTCCCACATGGCGCAGCAGACTCTCCTGCCTCACCCGCTGCTCCCCTCAGCAGTGTACTTTAGTAGATCCGCCTGTTCTGCTCTCCACTGTCTCTGGTGAATCCTCTCACCACCCCACACCTCTGGCCTGCACCCCAGTTCTTGCATGCATAAATAAATAAATCCTTAAAATAAATAAATAAATAAACACACAAATAAATAAATAAATAGTATTGCATCAGGACATCACTAGGACTTTGAAAAGCATCTTTAAAGTAAAATTTGATGGGGATATAATTGACACAGAACACCATAGAAGGTGTACAACCTGTTGACTTGGTGCATTTACACTGTATAATGCAGTACAGTTGCCACCAAAGCCAGCTACCCTCCATCACATCACGTAATTGCTATTTCTTTTTTGTGGTAAGAAAAATTCAGATCTAGTCTCTTAGCAACTTTGATGTTTATAATACAGTCCTGTTGTCTATAATCCCAACACTGTACA
Organism: Scalopus aquaticus; assembly: GCA_004024925.1. Taxonomy (NCBI): domain Eukaryota; kingdom Metazoa; phylum Chordata; class Mammalia; order Eulipotyphla; family Talpidae; genus Scalopus; species Scalopus aquaticus. Next base: position 78,605 of record PVIJ01003431.1, read on the forward strand.
TAGCTCTCAGGACATATTTATTTAACTAAAAGTTGCAGTTTCTACCCTTACGCATCTTCCAAATTCTCCCACCCTACCCCCAGCCCCTGGTAACCCACATTCTACTCTTGGCTTTTTTTTTTTTAAAGATTTATTTATGTATACAAGCTGGGGTGTAGGCCAGAGGTGTAAGGTAGTGAGAATATTCACCAGAGACTGAGTAGGGAGCAGAACAGGTAGATCTACTGAAGTACACTGCTGAGGGGAGCAGTGGGTGAGGCAGGAGAGGTCTGCTGTGCCATGTGGAAGCTCCCTGGCTGGGGATCGAACTTGTGCTGTAGTGGCTGGTGATAGCTTCATAGTGCTGAGATTTAACCTGCTGAGCCACCAGGGAGGCCCTCCACTCTGTTTTTATGAGTTCAACTTTGTTAGATTCTCCATAGAAGTAAAATCATACAGCATTGTCTTTATCTGTCTTTTCTCACTTAGCCAAACGCCCTCAAATTCTCTCCTGGTTGTCAAAAATGCAGGATTCCCCTTTTCTCAGGATGAATAACATTTCATTGTCTACAGTCCTGTATCCCTTAACTTTGGGGCTCTTTTCGTTGAGTGAACTTGGCAGAGTATAATCACATAAATTCAGATGGCGTTGCCGGCCACACACCTAGGCTGCGCACGGAACCACGCACGTGATCTGCTGTTGATCAAAATGTCCTCATGCCGTGCGTGACTGCACATGCATATAAATAAGTTCTTAAGATTAGTCCATTGTGTGGTTTCAATGTTAATTTCTTATGGTTATGAAAGATGTTAAATAAGAGAAAGCTGGGTGAAGGGTAGATGGAAATTCTGTGTGCTGTTTTGGCAACATTTTATAAGGCTACAATTATTTCAAAGTAAATGAAGATAAAATAAAACAAAAGCTAGCTGGAATCCAGCTCCTGCCAACAGCTGTGAGAGAGTCTTGGTACCAGCAGAACCTCAGCTGATACAGCCCCCAACAATAATTTGGCTGTTACTTAAGACAGACACTTAGCCAGAAACACCCAGTCAGCTTCTGGATTCTTGGCCCACAGAAGCTGTTTGAAGGCTCCTTGGTTTTTACTGTGGGTACTGTGTTACCAGCAATGGCTGATGGCACTGTGGGGAGTGGGCAGCTGCGGAAGAAGTGTTTCAAAGGCGGCCTCTAAAGGTATAGTGACACCGAAATGCCCGTTGGCTTGTGGTGTTACGTATGGAACGTGCCCGTGGTTAGAGGAGCTGAGACCCAGCACCACCCAAAGCAACTAAAAATCACTGCCTTGGTGGAGTTCACGTTGCAGTGGGACGAATAGTTGGAGACAGTATCAATATATAACCTGTATTATATTGGATGATGTTAAACGCTAAGGAAAAAAAAAATCCAAGAAAAGGGATGGGACATCTAGGATGGTAGGGGAATGTGAGATCATAGATAAGATGCCCAGGGAAAGCCCTGCAGAGAACTAACATGAGCATAGGCCTAATGGAGGGAATGAGCTGTGTGGAGATCAGCAGGAAGAGCATTTCAAGCAGGGGAACAGCCAGCGCAAAGGCCCTGAGCAAAACATATTTTTCCGGCATGCATGGAAACAAGCAATTGGTAACTGCGTGCACTTTGCTCTAGGTGTTTAATAATAACATAAAGAGCTTTCTTGTTACTCTTACCAGCTGTATAATATTTCTTTGCATGAATTTCTAATAATTGGTTTGGCCAGTCCCTGGTGTCAACATTCATTTAGCGTCCACTCTTGTTATGCACGTGCTGCTAGAGAAAGTCCTGCGCGTAGGTCAGCAGGCATATGTGTGAAGCACCCGGGAGCTTAGCAGTGGGAATTCCTAGTCCAGGACTGTGCTGACTTCTAGTTTTAGAAGATGTCATCCTATTGCCCCCAAGGAAAGTTAGTTTTAAACAGTTTTGAAATAGTTTTCTTTGAATGGGCGATAACGTAGAAAGCTGTTAGGAATGTTTCTGGACAAGTCTGCTTGTGGATTATGTTTTTATTTCTCTTGGATAACTGGCAAGAATTGGAGAAGTAAATGTTAATGTTTTCAGAAGCTGCCAAATGCTGTTCCCAAGCAGCAGGACCACTTTCTGTTCTCATGGGCAGGTTTCGTGCTGGAGAATGACTCGCTCACTTGCTCCAAACGCCCTGTGGACAAGGAAGGTGGAATGGCAGGAGGGGTCAGGGGCATCACCCCAACAAGTGATGTGCTGCTGAACCAGCTTTGATAGAAGGAGGCGTATTGGGAGGACAAGGAGAGTCCGTGGTGGTTGATGGGCAATGAGGCTCGGAGCTCTGCTGGCCACATACCAGGGCACCAACAGAAGTTCCCTTGGCTTCCCCTTGGGAGGGAAAGGAAGCCAGGTCCCCCTCAGGCTCCGGCTAGCTCAGCAGATGAGCCACCATTCCCAGCATGGCCCCGGGTGCAGCCGCCGCCTCAGGAGGACCTCCTCAGAGCAGGCAGGCCGAGGCAGCAAAGAGAGGGAGCTGCTCTCTACGAAGGAGGAGCAAGGAGGAGACCAAAGTAAATGAGGGGGAGATGGAGGCAAGAATTGGGGAGCAAGGACTGGAAAGTGGAAGTGAAGAGAGCAGGGAGGCCTCCCCTGGCTGCTACTTGGCTCCCGGGATGCCCTGCTGCCGCTGACGTCGGTCTCAGCAGACAGCAGGCGCCCCGTAAAGGCAGGTTAAAGGCTGCACGGGCTCTCCCAGACGTCTCGTCCTCGGGGACCTTTCAGCCCTGGAATCTTGTCATGTTTCCACTTTCCCACTTACAGCCTGGCCCCAGGGCACGCCAGCATGCGGGGGCGGCTCTGAGCATAGGGCTGGGGGTCCTCAAACTCCTGCCCCAGCCTCTCCACCTCCCGCTCGGGCCTGCCTTTCCCTTCCTTGCCCCAATTTCTCCATTCCCGGTTATGTGTCATCTGCTTCTCTCCAGAGTGGGACTTCTGCTGCCCCTCATGTCTTGGGGGCCGGGACAGTGGCTCTGACACTCTCTGGGCTTCTTGCTGTCTGTGTCCTAGCTGCTTCTGTCTGGGATAATTTGTGTTTCTGTTGCTCCCTCCCTCTCTGGCTCTCTTTGTCTCTGTTTCTGTGTGTGTGTGCCTGTGTGTGTGTGCGCCTGTGTGTGTGTGCGCCTGGCCTCTGTCTCCCTCCCTGCCTCCCTCTCTGCACCACTGTCTTCTCTGCCTCCCTCCCCACCCCCATCCTTTCAAACTGGAGACCCCAGTGTTGGGGTAGGACCCCCCTTCATGGCAGGTGGTCAGACAACTTGACACCCTGGGGATTAACTGCTCTGCCCCTGGCTCCCCTGCCACCCCAAGAGATTTGATGCCGATGACTTTTTCACTCCACCTTGATTAAATCTCCACTTCACCTGTGAAGTCCCACACGCTCACCAAAGCGCAGGACCCAGCCCCTCCAGCGTAGCCCCGGGTCACCAGACGGCCACACACTGGTAACACAAGCAGCACCTGCCACATCCCGGGATCTGAACCTCCCCACACCCATCCTCTGACACACACACGCACACACACTCACTAGGCACACTCAAAGACATGCCCAGGCACAGAAACATACACATGTCCAACACAGGCACGCCTATATGCACAGGCACATATAAAAACAGACATACACACAGGCGCGTGCGAGAGCGCGCGCACACACACACACACACACACACACACACACACACACACCCTTCCTGGCTCACCATCCTCCACCCAGGGGACTCCCATCCCCCACCCAAGAGACTGGGCAACAATCTATGTTCTCAGTTAAATCTTCCTTTAAAAAAAAACATCAATTGCCTGCTTGGATTTTTTTTCTGTTTTCTTCTGTTGTTTGGAAGAGACACAAAAATGTGTGAAATTTATGGTTCTTATCTCTAGATTTTCTTGAACTTAAAAAAAAAATAATTATGGGCTCTACAGGAAGTAGCAAAAATAGCAAAGGCATCCCCTCCCCCCCACGCCTCCCTGTAGGGCATCTTACATAACTCGAGTACAGTCAAATCAGAAAATCGACATTGGCACAACACTGTCGCCCAGACTGGATTTCCGTTTCCTGGTTTTTATTTTAAGCTCCCCTCCAGGGCACACACCCAAGTACATGTACACTTCTGAGGTCTCACACACACACACACACATACACTCACACTCGATCCTTGCATGCATGCATGCACCCACCGCGCTTGGGGGACATACACCTGCATCCTGCATTTGGGTGGCTTACACACAGCATCACGAGCACATGTTTGTGCAAAGTGATTCAAATGCCTACACAAATGTGCATGCGGTCACACCTACGGAAGCCCATGTGCTCACAGCTGGTCATGCAAGTGCAAGGGACACAGACACGAGGGACTTGACATACTAGTGTGAGGGTCCACACACAACTCATCACCTATGTAAAAGTGCACACACATTCAGTCACATCCACGCACAGCACACACGGAGCCACACGCCTACAATCCACACACACATTCAGACACCTACATAAATATGCACACATAAACCCACACCAGTGGGTGTGCATACATGCATACATAGACACACAGACACACGCTGCCTTGCCTACACAATAACATGCTGGCAAAGCCCACCAGCAAATTATTAATATCATTAGCAACCCCCCAACTCCCTAAGTCATACTGGTCACCATGGTTTCAGGGAGACATTGTCTGCCTCTGCCAGTTTCACTCTCTCCCTCTCTCTCAAAATTTGCTGCCTTTTTCTGACTTTGGATTTAATAAGCTTAGAAATAGCCAAAGTTCCAGAAGAGGAGCAAAAGGAAGCTGTATCTGGAATCACAGTCCCCTCCCAGGCTCCTTATTTTGGTGTTGGAGGTGTCCCAGAGGCAGTGGGGGACAAGATGGGGTTGGTACCAGACCTCAAAGTAGGTGCTAGACCACCAATGAGGCCACCTGTCCTTCACCCCTGCCTCTTACTCTGCAGCACTTTTGATTCCCTGACTTCTGCCCCAGCCCAGTCTCCCACACGACCTCTTGACTCCCTTCCTTAATCCCCTGGACACCTCAGTGCATCCAAACACAAACCCGTGACCCATCCCCTATAAACCTGGCTCCATCGTGCCTTGCCACCATCCACCCTGCCTCACAGGCCAAAATCTCGGTAGTCTTCTCCATACTTCCTCTGCTCCAGTCCAGTGCCCCCTCCCTGCCCAAGCTTAGTCACAACCAGCATCAGAACCGAGATTTTCCAGCAACATCTCCAACTGGAACCTGACGCAGCCACTTTGCCCCACACCAGCCTGGTGGTGGTACCTAGGATGGTTGTGTCCCTATGGCCCTCAGGGCCTTTTCACATGCTCTGCCACCTCCAGGAACACTCTTTCTTTTCATTTGGCATGTCTTAGCTAAGCCGATGCACCCTGCAGTCTCAGCTTAGATGTCTCCTCCTCAGGGAAGTCTACCTTGGTTACCTGTTACGTGCTCCTTGTCACTCTGCGCTTTTTCTTACTTAGTGTCTGTCTCCATTGATAAGTCATAAACCCTGTGAGGGTAGGGATATTTGGCTGTCTTGTTCATTGCTCATCTAGAACAATGCCTGGCAAAGAGCAGATACTGGATGAGGATATTTTCAACCCTCAATTCACTCCACTACCTAAGAATGTCAGGGCCCAGGTTTTTGATGAAACTCGAACCAAAGAAAGTGAGGAATGGAGATGGTCTTACACATTTTAAAGGGGGGTTATGGTTAAGAACAGAATGAGTTCATTTTTCGTAAAAACAAAAGTCTTGAGTTTTGTATCCATTAGGAAAAAAATTCGGTAGGGTGTGTTCCAAAATATCAACAGATTGCACTGAGTGGCAGGACTAATAGAAATGTTTCCTTTTTATGTCTTCATGCCCTTTTAAAAACTTTTTCTCAGATTGCATTGTAGTTGATGAAGCAATTGCCAACTTCTTGCAGTGGTAGGTAGTGAGTAAGTTATCATTTAAAAACCCTTTAAATAAGCACATTTGTTGATATGGCAAATCTGTCTCCAATAACTTAGCCTTTTTTTTTTTAACATTTATTTATGTGGGGCCTCCCTGGTGGTGCAACGGGTTAAGCTCAGCACTATGAAGCTATCCAGAGCCACTGCGGCATGAGTTCAATACCCGGCCAGGGAGATTCCCACATGGCGCAGCAGACCCCTCCTGCCTTGCCCACTGCTCCCATCAGCAGTGTACTTCAGTCGATCTGCCTGTTCACCACTCTGTCTCTGGTGAATCCTCTTACCCCTCACACACACACCTCTGGCCTACACCCCAGCTTGCATGCATAAATAAATAAATCTTTTTAAAAAATAAAAAATAAAGATTTATTTATGCAGACAAGAGCTGGGGTGTAAGCCAGAGTTGGGCGGGGGGGATTGAGAGGATTCACCAGAAAAAGAGTGGGGAGCAGAACAGGTGGATTGACTGAAAGCCAGGAGAGGCCTGCTGTGCCATGTGGGAAGCTCCCTGGCCAGGATTGAAGTTGTGCTGCAGTGGCTGTTGATAGCTTCGTAGTGCTGAGACTTAACCTCCTGTGCCACCAGGGAGGCCCCAGCAATTGGGCCCTTTTGTTCAATTACCCACTCTCTTCTCTTTCCCCACTGGTCACCACTAGTTTGGTCTTAGGATCTAAAAGTTTGCTCTTTTTTGAGTTATTCATTTGTTTTATTTCATCAACCACCTGTGAGTAAAATCATGTGGTGTGTATCTTTCCCCACTTGAATTATTTTGCGAATATAATCCCCTCTAGGTCCATCCATTTTGTTGCAAATGGAGGGACGTCATCTGTTTTATGGCGGAGCAGGGCTCCACTGAGTGGCTGACCCCTTCTTGATGCAATCATCTCGATAGGGACATGGCTTATTTTCAACCCTTGGCTATTGTAAAGCTGCAGTAAACACGGGGTTGTGCGTATGACCTTGAGGGAAGGTGGGGAGGGGGTGTGTGGAGACCCAGCACTGGGCCCTTTTCATCTACACGGACCAGGTTTCTCCAACTCGGCACTATTTTCATTTGGGGGAAAATGTGCCTTGCTTTGGCGGACAAGCCTGTACATTCTAGAATGTTTTGCGGCACCCTGGTCCCCGCCCATTATATGCCATTAGCCCTCAACCACAAATAACACTAAACATTGCCAAATGCCCCCCTCACCCGGTGCAGACACACAGGCCAGGGTCCTACAGGACCCCACCCCCACGTGCACACAGACTCTCCGTGTTTCTGAGGCCCCTGAACTGGCTGTCCCAAGCGATCTGCGCTGAAGTGGCTGTCACAGGGAAACTGCACCAGGCATGAGTGACACAGGGATTAGGGGACTCCGTCCTCATCAGCGGAGGCCTCACTCCCAAGCCCCTCACCTGCCGGGGGGCCTCCCTGCAGCTGCCCTGAGCTGAAACCTGAGCCCCTGTTCTCACAACTGGCTGCAGAGGCTGGGTGGGCAGCTCTACCAGGCCCACAGAGACACAGCGGATGAACCAGGAGCGGCAGCCTGGGGAGCCAGGTGCACTGGGCGGCAAGTGGAGGGTCCGACCACAGCTTGGGGAACCTTACATGTGTGAGCCCAAGACCTAAAGCTCAAGAACTTGGAAAGTGACTTGAGACTCATTGGCGTCTCTCGGGTTTCATTTGATCTCCAAATTCTGGATGTTCCAAATACCATTGCCATAATTCAGTGGTCCTCACCCAGAGGTGATTCTCTTCCCCATGGGACACTAGGAAATGTCTGGGGACATTTGTAGTTGTCCCACTTAGAAGAGGGTTCTCCTGGCATGAGTGTGTGGACACCAGGGCTGTTACTCACTTCCTGATAATGCCCAGGACATAGAATGGTTGGGCCCAATGTCAGCTGTGCCAACTTAGAGATCCTGAACGAGTTTCACGGAATAATAAAAATCATAAGCGTTAACAGTATTCACTGTGCATTTGGTATTCACCAGTGTCACCCGTTGCGGTCCCATTGAAATCTCACAACCCTGGTAAGTGGTAAAAACAAGCATCGGTGGCATTTTTCAGATGAGGAAACTGAAGAGCTGAGAGGGCAAGTGTTCAGTGCAGGGTCACATCGCGAGTGCATGGAGGAGCTGGGATGTGGGGCCAGGAGGGCCTGTGACTCTCAAAGCATCTTTATATCCCATCCACTTTCTGGTTTCATTGCATAACTAGTAGGTCCTGTTTGCTTCTCTGAGGCCGCCCCTGGCATGAAGTAGGTGCCCAGTGAGTGTTTGTTGAATGAATATAATGAACTAGAAAGATCCAAAGCAAGACATATTGGACAAACCCCAAATGAAACAATCTAGGGAGCAATGTCTCTGCTCTCATCAAATGTCCTGGAAGACAAAGAAAGACTGTTCAGACAGAAACACCCAATGCATCCTAAGAGTCTGATTATATCCCAGATTAAAAAAGAATGAGCTATAAAAAACAATGCAGGCAGTAGACAAAATTTGAATATGTATGACACATTGGATAATAACATGTCCTCAATGTGAAATTTCATGAATTTATTGGGTCTTCATTATGTAAGAGAATAGCCTGTGGCTCAGAGGTGCCAAGTCTCTTGAGAGATGCAGCGACAATGACAAGATGTATATAGTGAGGTATTAGCCACTGATGAGGTTGGACAGTGGGTACCTAAGAAGACAAGGTACTAAGCTTGCAAAATTTTATACTTTTTTTGAAATCAAAAGTGAAAAATCTATACATGGATCTACTCAGCAGTTACCAAAAAATGAAGCAATAACACACAACAACCTGAGTGAATCCCTAGAGAATTATGTTGACAGAAAAAAGCCAGTCCCCAAAGGTGACACACTGCTTGCTTCCATTTGTGTAACCTTCTTGAAATGACAAAATTGTGGAAATGGAGCACAAATTAGTGGTTGCCAGGGGTTATGGTGGGGGGAGAGAAATTAGGGATGGCTATAAAAAGGCAAAAGCAGGTTGCACCATGGTGACAGAAATGTTCGAGGTCAATATCTCGGGTGCAGTTTGTAGGCGGTTAGGGTCAGCTGGGGAAAGGGCCACTGAATCTCAGCCTGTTACTGTGAGATTACATCTTACAACTACATATGAATCTGCAATTATCTCAAAGTCAAAAGTTTAGTAAACAGCACTATATACTAACTAAAAATTTCAGTGCATTTGCTATGTCTCAAACTCGGCAGTAAGCATTTCACTTGTGGGTTAAAAAAACATTCACCACAAACTGTCAGGTAGTTCTAGTCACTGTGTTCATATTAGAAAAGAAAACGAAATTTTATTTAAAGATTTATTTATTTATACATACAGCTGGGGTACAGGCTAGAGGTGTCGAGTGGTGAGAGGCTTCACCAGAGACAGAGCGGGGAGCAGAACAGGCAGATCAGAAATACACTGCTGAGGGGAGCAGCCGGCGAGGCAGGAGAGGTCTGCCGCACCATGTGGGATTCTCCCCAGCCGGGTGTCCAACTCGCATCGCTGCTGCTGCCGACAGCTCCACAGCGTAGCGCTTAACCGCTGCGCCAACAGGGAGGCCCGGGAGCAGAATCTTGAGGACATTGTGCTTGGTGAAATAAACCAGAACCAAATGGACAAATGGTGTCTAACTCCATTTTGGGATATATAAAGTAGTCAAGTTCACAGAAACAGAAAGTAAAATGGTAGTTGTCAGGGGCTGGAGAAGGGGGAAATGGGAAATTAGTTTTAATGGATATAGAGTTTCAGATTTGCAAGCTGAAAAAGTTCTGGAGATCTGTTTCATTATAACATGCATGTACTTAAAAATTACCTACAGTATACTTTAAAATGATTAAGATAGTCAGTTTTGTCTAATGTGGTTTTCAGCACTATTTTTAAATATGCACACAACTCTGCGCCGCCCCCCCTCCCCCCGCTGCCCCATGCACCTGTATCAGTTTCTAGAACAACTGGAAAACAGTCACACATCTGGACAGGTGGAAGCTTCCTTCCTCCCGTCACTCAGCCGCTTTGATATTGCTGATTCTGGAATATACACCCTCATCCCTACCTCCAGGGCTTTTTTCTCTGCTGGCATTATCCTTCCACCAAGTTATCTGATAACTACTTTATCCTCATCCTTTATGTTGTAGCCTAAATGTCACTTCCATTTTCACAAAATCCTTCCTGACTCCCTCCTCCAAAGTCAAGTAGTTCTTCTCTCTTCTGCATTAGAAGTGACTTGCTTCTAACAAATAATCACGTGTCTCCACAATGGGGTTGTGCATTGGTAGGTGATGTTGTCTTGTGTGAATATCATAGTGTACTTACACAAACTAAATTGGTCCAGGCACTGCACACCTTGGTTCATCATTGACCGAAATGTCATTGTGTGGTGTATGGGATGTTCCAACAGGTACATTTGCCTATGTTCACAGCATAATGGGGCACAATAGCCAAAGGTAGAACAATCTTTTTTTTAAAAATATTTTTATTTATTTATATATACAGCTGGGGTACAGGCCAGAGGTGTGGGGTGGTGAGAGGCTTCACCATAGACAGAGTGGGGAGCAGAACAGGCAGATCAGAAATACACCACTGAGGGGAGCAGCGGGCGAGGCAGGAGAGGTCTGCCGCACCATGTGGGATTCTCCCCGGCCGGCCGGGCATCGAACTTGCATCGCTGCTGCCGACAGCTCCACAGCCCAGCGCTTAACCGCTGCGCCACCAGGGAGGCCCCTAAAGGTAGAACAATCTAAGCATCATCGATAGATGAACAGATAAACTAAATATAGCATATACACAATATGAATATTATCAAACCTTGAAAAGGAATGAAGTTCTGATTTATGCTATGATATGGATAAACCTTGAAAACATTATGCTGAGAACAATAACCAGAGGCAAAATAACAAAAATTGTATGAGCCCATTTATATGAGGTACCTGGAATAGGCAAATCCATAGAGACAGTATAAATTAGAGGTTACAGGAGCTAGTAAAAGGGGGAACCAGGAGTTTTTGCTTAATGGGTATAGAGTTTCTATTTGGAGTAATGAAAAAGTTTTGGAAATGGTGGTTATGGTTGCACAACACTGCAAATGTACTTAATTCCACCAAATTGTAGGCTTACACTCTAATGAAAATGGCTAAAATGGCAAATTTTATGATATGTATAACCACAATAAACACACACAAACACACAAAGTAATGGGAAATCATTTCCCTGATTAGGTTACAAAGACTTCACCTTCCATCTTCTTAGCAGATTATTGTTTCTTGCGCCTGCATGCCTTAATGAAGCAATCCGTGCAGAGACCCACACGGCGCAGGCCCAGGGCAGCCTCCAGCCAACAGCCCTCAAGGAACTTAGTCCTGCTGACAACCACATGAACTTGGAGGTGAAGCCTTCCCCAGTCAGCTAAGACCTCAGCCCTCAACGACTCCTTGATTCCAGATTGAAATGTTCTAAGACAGAACGCGCAACTAAGCCACACTTGGAACTCTGAGCTACAGAAACTATGAGACATAAATACTGTTGCTTGAAGTCACTCCATTTTAGGGGGAAGGGGGGATTTTGTTACACAGCAATAGCAAAGTAAAACGTCATCATCATTATCACCATTACAGTAAGTTTTAAAAAGTGAGTAAGTGTGTGAGCGTGGGTGGGCGCTGCTGAAGGGTGGAGCCCCTGTCTGTCCTAGCGGTGCTTGCCCACCCAGTCGTCCCAGTCTGTTTCCTCACCAGTGAAATGCGATTAACATAGGGGTGTAATGAGGAGGGGATGCTTAGTGCTTAGCAGAGGCCCTGCATGGGAGAGATCAGGTACTGGGAGACTAATGCGGATAATGACGGGGGCAGGGCCGGGTGGCAACAGGGACTGTCTCCTCTCTGTCTTTTCTAGTATCATCTTCTAAACACAGGCTTTAGACCTGGTGAGCTTTCAGTAACTGCGTGTTAAATGCGAGAGCTGTGTGTCTGTGTTCTGTCTGCAGACTCTGGTCCTGGGGGAGTCCCAGGCTTGGGTCCCATCTGTGTTGTCAGATGCATGCCCCATGGCTAGGTCCGTGGAGCTGAACCTGCTGTGTCTACTCACGTGGATGCCAATGTCCATGGGGGGCCCAGGACGCGTGGGCAGGGAGGGCTGAGGCCTGGGGAGAACTAGGGGAGAAAGGCAGAGCTCGTCTCCCTCTCCCGCTACCCCCCCACCCCCCCACCCCCGCCTCCCATAGAGTCTGGAGACCCTCAGCACAGCCACTTCTCCCCAGCACTTGGCTGAGAGGACTTGCGGCAGGCGTTGCCCTGGCAACGCCAAGATGCCCAGCAACAAGTCCGCAGTGCTTATCACGTGCCCAGCGAGGACCAATCCGATCGCCATCCCGGAAGCAGGTCAGCCTGGGCCAAAGTCCGCCTCCCTTCTTCCTCCCTCCGCCGCGCTCCGCTTGGAGCTAATTACCGTAATTGCGGTGGAAGAGCTCGGGAGTGCGCGGGGGCTGGGTCGGGGGCTGGGCGGCCCAGTGGGCCTGAGCGGGGGAGGGCATGGAAGCAGGACCCTCTGCCTCTAATAGCCTTGTCCCTGCCTCCATAATCTCCATCAAATAGCTCATTAAGTGCCTACTGTGTACATCTACCGAAGGGCAGGAGGAATGGAGTGCTTGGGGGGATGTGGAGGGTGGAGACCCCTAGCCTTTAGCTTGGATCAACTAGGATTTGCGGGTGAGAATCAACCTATTTAGTTCTTAGGACTGGGGTCTCAAAGGAAGTACTCAATCGCTGTTGCCTGCGTTGAATTTCATTTCCCCCCACCCTCACCCCATTCTGCTGAATTTCAGTATTCTCCTGTACAAAGATCCGGAAGGGTTAACTCTTGAAGGGAATTGTACAAAAAACTTACCTCTCTAAACCTATGCTTCCTCATCACTTAGAAAACAAATAAGGGGATCCCACTGTTCATTCGTGGGAGTTGCGTTTCTTGAGAGAATATATGTGAAGCCAAAGTAGGTGCTCAGTTAACAGCAGCTAATCATCATGAGGGCCCCAGCTGTTTCAGGTGTCATTTAATAATAGCTCTGAACTCTGTTTTTTCCACAAACAAAATGAAGGGAATGGATAAAAAAAAAAATCTCATGCCCAATTGACCCCACTAAGGCTCATTTTCTTGCATGATTAAAAAAAAGAAACCAAACTGGGGTTTGCACGTGGCGGCCCCTGCCAGCATTGGAATATTTGAGTCCTGGCCTGACTGGTCTCTTAAATCCCTGCTCTGTTTTGTTTATTATGTCAGCAAACAGTGTTAATTAAGCACCTACTGTGTACCAGGCCCTGCTGTGGGTCTAAGTGCTGATGTTCATTATGAAAAATCCAGGCTCAGGGACCATTTTATCCCTGATGGCAGGAGGATGCCCGGGATTTCAGCTGCCGAAAGTGGGCTCATCTGGCCTTCTTCAGTTTCTCCAATGCTGGCTCCCACCTCCGTGTTTTTGCACCTGCCGTGGCCTCTACCTTTTCTGCTGACTGGCTTTTTCTCACCTTTCTTGTCTCTGCTTAAATGGCCCCGCATCAGAGGGGCCTCCTGGGCAATGCATTTAAACCTGCCTCTCGGGCTCTCTACCTCTGCCCTCCGCCACCGCGGCACATCTGTCAGCACATCTGTCTCCGTTCCCTCCACCACCACCATTAGGAGGGGAGGTCAGAGGAAGGCTCGTTGCGGGGGAGGTTATACCAGGAATCTTGTCGATACATGTTTCTGAAGTGCCTCCAAAAGCTGAAAAGGGAGAACATGGTGTTCAGTGTTCACGGTCCTTCCAGGACTCAGGGACCTAGAGGAAATGAGGCCTCTAGAAACTTGACTTTCCTCCTCGACTCTGCTCTGCGGCGCAGTCATCCTTGGGAGACTGGGGGCTGGTTCCACTCAGGACACAGGCACGAACCACGGAAGGGGCCCACAAGTCGGGGATCTGGTCTCGAGTGGCAGCTCCCCCTCTTTCCCTGCTGTGAGCTGGGCAAGGTTTTCAATCTTTCTGCATCTGCTCCGCCACAGGAAAATCAGGCTGTCCACACTGAGACCGGAAGCCAGTGTGAGGGTGACTTAGATAGAGAGCCTGTACCTAGTAGGTTCTCAATAAATGGTAGCTGGCATTGTTTAAACAGAAAGGGGGGGGGTGTTGAAAGGATGTTGTTTAGGTCGAAGATCCAACAGGAGAGCTAGAAAATGGTTTTATAAGCAGGAAAGGCTGAGAAAAGAGCCATTCAGGGGAACATTGGCCGGGGGGAGTTGCCAACCCCAGCCAGCCACCTTCTCTTGGTGTGAATAAAAGCGAGCGGTCTAACCTCTCGGTGCCTGCCTCTCCCCCTCATCTTTCACACAAAGACAAAACCCAAGTCCTGGCTTCCCAGAGGGATGTGATATAATAACAGATAACAGATAACAGAATAACAGATAACAACTGAGGATGGCTTAAGAAGGCCCTAGAAGTCCTGACCCTGGTGCCCACAGCATCATCCGAAATATCTATAGGGGCCAATGTTTGCAGGCCATTGTGCTTGTGCTAAGACTGCAGGGAATGCGGAAGAGCCAAGGAAAGGGAGGCCTGAGAGGGTGGGAAGGCTGCGTCCCAGCCCCAGCTGGAGCCCAGACAAGCTTTGCGAGGTGGAGAGTCACATTCCCTCTCTGAGCCTCGTCACAGTGCTCCGTATAAGGCTGTTCAACAGGAAGGCCTTCCTTTAGATACCTCCTCTGCCCCCCATTTTCCGGCTGTCCCTGAGAGGGATCTTTCCACCGCTCTGAACTTCAGTTTTCACATCTGAAATATGGGATTCAGTATGCTACAGGGTGCTTGTGAGGAATAAATGAAGTCATTCCTTCCTCCTTCATTCATTCAATGACTATCAGTTCCAAGCTTGGGAACTACAGTGGGGATTAAAATGGGGAAGGACCTTGCCCTGAGCCATCTGTAAAGCCCTTAGCCTATAGTTAATGGCAAGCAAATGGCATCAGCATCATCAGAATGGTTAACATATAAAGTGCTTCAGGACACATAGGGTCTACGTAAAGCGTAAGGTGCTTGGCATAAAATATACGCACAGTGAACACAAGCGCAGCCACTCCAGGACTCGCACCGTAAGACCCTCTCCCTTCTCACAGGTTGGAGGTGTTAAAGTGCCTGGCTCTTGGGGTGACTCTGATTCAGGGAGTGGGGGACTGAGACCTTCATTAGGGATTCCCTGGTGGCCTCAGGTGGGGAGGGCAACCTGTGTGTGGTCCTGTTTGTGTGTTCTGCCCCTTCTGGGTAAATGCCTCCATTAATCTCCCCCTGCTTGGGCTCTAGGGTCAGGTTTCCGGGCCCCAGGCAGATGTTGTCCAGAGTAGCCCTGTTTCCTTAATCCTCGGGGCTCCAAAAACTGTCCTTAGAAGAGAGAACAACAGGCCTGCTGAGGCCACCATCTGTGCAGTCTCGTTTGTAAATGCTCATGAGGGTGGAGGAAAGAGGTCTCTATAGTAACAACTAAGGAAGGGACAGTGTGTGTGTGTGTGTGTGTGTGTGTGTGTGCGTGTGTAAGGTAGGAGACAGGGAGAAAGAATCATCCCAGAGCTTATTCCTAAACCATTTTCTTTTTGTTGTGACAAGCAATTAATTAATACTCCTGGTTGGCTTATTATCCCAGGAGATAATTAGCTATACCGTTCCTAACTGGAGTTTTATTGGGGCATTTTCTAAAATGGTTCATTCACTTCTGCCTACCCACCCCTGTCTTTCTTCGGGAACATTGGCAAATATCACAGATTCTGGAAACCTGGAAGGGAGAAGGCTGAACAAAAGGGACTTTTAATGAAGCTGAGATTCCCAGCTAGACTACAAGGGCAGAACTCAGATTAGCAAGAGCACAGTTAAGTGATTTTAAAATGCCAACCATGATTATTCTGGCTGAAATGGAGCCTCCTAAGCTCCAATGTTTGCAAAGGAAAGTCACCACCTCTGTTTAAGCAGATCAATAGGATCCAAAGGCAGGGAGGAAGGCATGAGAGGTAGAAAGTGGTTCAGGTTCCAAATGTGCCAAGTTCAGATTCTCCTCTTGGCCTTTGCACATGCTGGTCCCCTGCCAAGAGGAACATGCTCCCTGCAACTCATACAATTCAGTCTTCCTCAACCTTAAATCTCAGGTAACAATGGCACCTCCTCTAGAAAGCCCTCCTTGCTTTGCTCCCTCCTTCCTCCACCTGGTCAGGGGCAGGTGACTCCCCCAGGCTCCCACAGTGCTCCAAGTCTCATCCACCACAGCCTCATTCACACTGAGGTAATAGCCTGGGAGTGTCTGTTTCTCCACCTAGACTTTTCATTGAAGAATTTGACTTAATCTGTTACATATACCGTTAAGCAACAAACAGCATGTTTTGCAAGGTGTGTGTAGAATGCTGCCTTATGTATGAAAGAGAAGACTCTACACATTTTTAGGTGGCTACAAAAGAAGCTGAAAATACCAGACATGGAGCCACCGGAACTCTCAGTCCCTGCTCCCAGGAATGCAAAAATGGTTTGCATTAAACTTTGGGGAAAAAAAAAAAAGTTTTAACAGTTTCTTACAAAGTCAAACAGTTTCTTTTAAAGTCACTTACCAAGTGACTCAGTGAAGCTACTCCTAGGCATTTACTCTAGAGAGATGAGAACATATTGCCCACACAAAAACCTGCACATGAATATTAATAATAGCTTTATTGTGATCTCTAAAAACCTAGAGATGTCCCTGAACTCAATGTCCCTTAACTGGTAAATGGTTATACAAACTGTACTCCAGCCACATAATGGAATGCTTCTTGGGAATAAAAAGGAGTTAATTCCTGATGAACACAGCATGGATGAAGCTCTAATGCATTATGCCAAGGGAAAGACAGAAAACTGCACATAGTGTGATTCCATTTAAACGATGTTCTGGAAAAGGCAAAACGATAATGAGGATATTCAATCAACAGTTACCAGCGATTAGGGGGCAGGGGATAGACAACCCAGGGGACACTAGGGAATGTTTTCAGGGTGATTGAACCATTTTGTATCTTGATTATGGTATCACATACATGGCTGTGCATTTTTCAAAATGTACAAAACTGTACACCTGAAAATATGATTATCCTTTGGCAAGCCCTTTCTCTCTGAACCTCTCCTACATCTATAAAATGTACATATTGTATCTGCTCTGCAATACAGACAAATAGGCTAGAGAATTTTGGAGTCATAGTTGTAAAGTATTCTCTGCTCTCTTGGAGGTCTGAGAGGTACCCCAAGAGAAAGCAGTGTTTGGTGTATGTATGTGGGTGAGGGAGCAGTGAGAAGCATGAGCTTTCTGGGTGGCCCTGGACTGGCTACTTTGCCTCTCTCAGCCTGTTTCCTCATCTGTGAAATGGAGAGAATGGTAATTATGGGATTGCCCCAAAGTCTTAGGAATTCTTGGCATGTTGAGTGTATGGGATCAAGCCTAACACAAAGCAAAAAGTTTAGGAGGGGAAAAAAAGAAAAGAGGAAAGATTTTCCTGCATCATCCTCTTCTGGCCTAAATGACCAGGACCCTGGCCACTTCTTTCAGATTATATCTCCGGCCAGGCCCTTCCAATGTCTGTCATCCTCCAACACACCCATCAGGACCTGTTCTCCCCCCGCCCCCACCCAGGGCTTTTATACTAACTGTTCCCTCAGCACCATATTTAAAATTTCCCATAATCCTCTCTTCCTCAGCTTTCAGGTCTCAACTCAAATGGCCCCACCCCACAGAGATCTTCCCCAACCACAGACTAACACAAAATCTCTTTCACCAGCCAGGCAAATTCTATTGTGTGGAGAGTGGAAGGGGTGGTGCTGGTAAATCATGGCCTCAGGCCAAATGAGTTGCTGCTATTTTTAGAGATAAAGTTTTATTGGTACACAGTCACACCAACTCATGTCATATATTCGCCAAGGCTGCTTTTGAACTACAATAGCAGAGAGAGTGGAGTGGCCACTAGAGAGATCATCTGGCCTACAAAACTGAAAACATTTACTTTCTGGCCCATTACAGAAAAATTTGCTGACCCCTGATCTATTACATACCCCTTTAAACTATTTTCTTCTGAGTAGTCATCACTCTGTGGGGTTATCTTATTCCTCTACTATTTTTTTTAATTGTTTGTTGTCTGTCTTCTGCGTTACCTGGAAGACAAAAATCACATCAGCTTGGTTCCCTGCTATATCCTCAGGGCTTTTGCAATGCACAGAGCAGGCATTCAAAAATATTTTTTTGTGGAGTAAATGACAGTATAAGTAGGCTTAGGAGTGTGTATTTCTTGTGATGTCTTTCTAGAATGTTGGAGGAGGAAGAGACTAAAGAAATCCTCCAAACAAACTCTTCTTGTAAAAAAGAGGGGGTCAGGGCCTCTCTAGTGGCACAAGGGGTTAAGTCTCAGCACTATGAAGCTGTCCAGAGCCACTGCAGCATGAGTTCGATCCCCAGCCAGGGAGCTTCCCACATGGCACAGCAGACCTCTCCTGCCTCGCCCTCTGCTCCCCTCAGCAGTGTATTTCAGTAGGTTTGCATGTTCTGCTCCCCACTCTGTCTCTGGTGAATCCTCTCACCCCCAACACCCCTGGCCTACACTCCAGTTCCTGTATGCATAAATAAATAAATCTTAAAAAAGGGGGTGGGGGTCAGACATGGCATATAGTGCACACCCCTTAGGAGACAGTGAGTGAATGAGATCTCACAGTTGAGAATTGAAACTTTGGGTCTAAGCATTATCTTGTTCCTACAAAGCCCATCATTCTGCAGGTGGGATGGGAAATCCAGGACAATTAAATGCAATTCACAATCCTGAATTGAATTCCAGCTTGGGGATAAATGTCATAAAGAACAGTATTGGGTCAACTGGTGATATTGCAAACAGGACTAAAGATGAAACAGTGGTGTTACAGCAATTTGAACTTTTTTGATAGTGATCATTGTGTTAGAAGACAGTCCTTGATCTCGGGGGTTGCATGTTGAAGTACTTAGGAATGAAGGACCAGTTGTGTCTGCAGCTTAAGTGACTGAGACAGAGACAAAGATATAGAGAGGAAAAAAGACAAGATAAAGCATATGTGGGGACATGAAACCCACATTCACCTATGTGGGTGGGTGAATCTAGGTAAAGAGGATGTTGAAGTTCATTGTACTGTTCTTAAAACTTCTCAGTGGGTTTCAATTTTTTTCAAAATAATATTTTTAAGGGAAGGGAACAAACAAAGCAGCATCTTGAGATTGCACCTCTATTTCTTCCTCTTTCTTTGGTAGCAAGTCCCTTGCTCCTCTTTTGGAATTTTAAAGCCAGAACTGGCCTCTGAGTGGGAGGCACAAAGGAGGAGTTGAAGTGTTCCTGATGAGCTCAATCAAGCAACATATTAGACAGGGAGTTTGTTGAGTACTTACTTTGTGCTAGTACGGCTGCTATACATCCCAACTGTACGATAATGTGCTGTGTGTAGAATTCCATGTAGCTTTGTACCCACTCTCCTTTGGTCTGACTGAGTGCCTCCCTTTGCAATGATGACGTTAACCCTTGATTTGGCATCCTTGTTGACAAAAGCTTGTGCTTATATGACACTCTTGCCTCATGGGTGATCTGCAGTCAACTTATTTGTGAGTTCAAATTCCACAAAAATGAACAGTCACTTTCAAGTCTTTCATTCCGGGGTGGAATAAGTTAGGACACAAATCTATTGTCACATAGACTACATTTGAGTATAGTTACCTTATCATGTCTTCACCCTCCCCAAAGGCAAGGTTGCTTGCTGATTTCATGTATTTGCCCCAAGGACCTAGTACAGTAGATACTTTGTTGAGTAAATAAATCAATGAAATGCCTAAAAAAAAAATAGGTAGATTATTGGTACATAAACAGCATGTCTGAGTATTATTTCTAGTGCATTGTTAAGCTGCATTGAAACCTGACATAAAAAGAAAAAGTAATGAAGACCCTGTTTTTATTTAAAATTTTGATATTTTGCTCATTCTTTTTTATTTCTTAAATCATTGTGTTAAAATGTTACTTATCTTGATACTGAGTTTATGGTACCCCCTTAAATTTTAAGCCCGAGTCAGGTGTTATCTCACCCTAATCCTGGCCCTGATTATTTGTTCCCAACTTGCAATCTACGCCATATCACTAATTCTTCATCACTGTGATGAAGCTTCACAGTTGAGGGAACTGAAGCAAAGAAGTTCAACTGTGCTTAAAGTCCAAAAGCAAGGAAGAGAAAACTCTGGATTTGAATTCAAGTTTGTGTTGTTTTTGACTTTTTTTTTTTTTTGGAGCGGGAGTTCAGAGTCTTTTCAATAAAGCAAAACAACTAACTGAGTTGTCGGTTGAGTTTTGACTCAAGGAATCAAAGGATCTAGGCTCAGTCCTACCTCTTCCCCAGGCCCCTCTGAGTCTTCCATCCCCAGCTTCCTTATCTGGAACTGGACTTAAATATTCTTTAGAGTCCTGTTTTCCTTCCATATAGTTTACCAGGTTTCTCTCTCCTAATCCAGCAATAACACACATTGAGACTCCTGAGCCAGCCAGGAGATCAGAGACACAAGAGGAGCTTGGATCTAACGGGGAGACCCCAGGGACCACAGTGAGTTCCCCTCCCCTCAAGAAAACCCTTAAGCCAGTTTTTGGGCAGATGCCAGACTTTTATTCTGAAGCCGAGGCCACAACCTATGAGGTAATCTTCAGAGCTGTATGCGAGGCAGAATCCCATTGGCCTTCTGGGGAAGCCCCTCCCAGGGTTCCCTGTGTCCCGCCTTCCCTAAAGCCCATAAAAGCGCCAGTCCCTGCCTTGGCAGTCACAGAACACCTGCATCTGCCAATAAGACTGGAAGCAGGTGAGGAACACTGGGGAAGATGCCGCAGCCGTGTAGGGGGAGGGGTGGTCTGAGGATCCCGGGACCCCTGGCATAGGGCTGACTTGCAGATCAGCGTATGGACATCTTCTCAGAAAGCGACAAAGACGGTGAAGTTTGACGGTCGGGAAAGCGAAGACTGACCGGACTTACTGCCTGGGAGGTAAGTTATGGGGACATGCCATGAGTTGGGGAGCAGGTATGAGTCCTACTTGCGACCTCTCTCTGCCTCCCCCCTTGCCATTCTGAAGCTCCCTGCGAAGAGGATAGGAGGGGGGAGGAACTTGGGGGAGGGGGTTTCCGAGAAATTAGGAATAGGCTGACCTGGAAAAGAGGAAAGCAAGTCAAGTTTTCTTCCGCACGGAGGCCGAGGACAGCTCTCCGCCGATCGCGGCTGGAAATCTTCATTTATTTCAGCACCGAGTCTTCGGACAGCGCCTCTCGGGGTCCAGTACGAAAACCGCGATCCACTTCAGCACCATGGCTCCGGACAGCTCCCAGAGGTTCTCAAGGACCCCGACTTAATTTCAGCACCGGGACACCGGACAGCTTGCCTGGTAATTGGGGGTAGAGTGGGAGGGGGGCTCGTATCTTGCTGGGGGTTCGAGGGAAGAGGGTTATCTGAGGTACCTAACGCTTCTAGAGACTTGGCCCTTGTTTAATGGGTTTTCAACAAATTATTTTCCATACTAGTAGGTGAAATGAAATTACAGGCATTCTTGTAATTCCCAACAGGTGAGATGGCCAATCAAAAAGACTGGATGAATGGGTGCCTGCCAAGATGACATTATTGTGCACTTTCCAGACTTCTGTGAAGCAATGTGTCAAGCGTTTTTACATATATTATATCATACCATCTTTGATCCTAGATGTTATGCCCAGGTGACAGTTGAAGAAACTGAGACCCAGAAGTGCAGGGAAATGACTAGTTCAAGGGCTCCCAGCACAAGGGTAAAGTTGCAAGTCAACCCACATTACCAACACCCAACTCCAAATTCATGTTTCTGATATGTCTGGGTGGGAGTTGAGCTCGTGAAGATAATATCCTGCCTCTCTCCTGGAGGACCAGGAATGCAAAATAGGAGAAAATGAAGAAGCAGGAAGATCAAATTTTTGCAGTTTACTCAGGTGAGGGGAAAGAGTTGAGTGGGGTAACCTCCGACATGGGCAGAGGGTGGTAAAGAAGACTGGAGCAGTTGTGGTCTAGTGCTGTGTGGAAGACTAGTGATTTTGTTGTTCTGATATGCTATGACAACAAGTCACAGCTTCCTCATAGCGTGGACTCCCATCGACCTCCACACAAGATGGATGAGCAAGTATGGGGAACAGAGGCCTCAGAGAGGAATTGCTTATACCCAGGAGATGGGTTGGATTCCACAGAACAAGGGCAGTGGAGGAAATAAAAGGGGAATGCACCCCATGAACATACAGGGTTGTGCCATGCAGAATCATGTCACTCATACACCTCCAAAAGCCTGGAAATACAAAATATCTGACCCAAAACCCTTAGCCATCTCACTGTACTTCCCTGGAGAATTAATGAGAGAATGACATTGAAAACCCCCCTAGTCCTTTTCAATAAAAGGGCCAGGAATGATTCCCCCCCCCATTAATGGATCAAATAAAGAACCTGTGTAAACTTATACCTTATGGGTGAGTTGTGGCACCATCAGGGCTCATCCCCAATTGGGTTCATTCCAATCTCAGAGCTGGAACACTCTATTCCCTCAGCCCAGAATGCTCTGGCCCCCAACAAGCTCCTCAGCTCACTGCCTGCTTAGCCAAGCCTCATCTCAATAAGGGAAATGTCCCTATTGTCTCACCACCTTTCAAATCAAGTCTCTATTATACGTTCTTACACACCTGAAATTTCTTCTCTCCATATTGAGTCCAATTATTTTGTGTTATCTGTTTATAGGACTGTCCTCCATTATACTGTGAGCTCTGTGAGAACAGAGTCTGTGTTGTATTTTCACTGCTATGTCCCCAGCATCCTGTCTAGAACCTGACACACAGCAGGTGCTCAATAAACATTTGTGGAATCAATAAAGGCATCAGAGAATAAACCAATACATCAATCAATAACTGAATTAATTGATGGTTTCAGCACACACACACGAAGACCCTGCTTCTCCTCAATCTCCCTCACAGAGATACCATAGGGTGATGGTTGCTGCAGGTGTTTATTGGGTAGTATAATTAAATTTGTGGACGCTCAAGGGCCAATCAGCCAAGTAATAGCCCCAGGAGAGAGCCAGGCTCATTTAATTAACAATTATGAGGCATTGATTCCTCATTAGCTCTGGCAACCCCTATATCGCCTCCTCAGCCCCAGACAAATGAAATCTTTCTCTCTCCTGGGAGTACTGCCTCAGTGGGCCCATTAACAAGCAGAGAAAATATGATTACGAGACACCTAAATGCCAAAGGCACTCTGTGAATGGGGTGGGAGAGGGTGGTTCAATGTCTGGGATAAAGCTAATTCTGAGAGATTTATTGGTATATTTAGAATCACCCTCTGGGAATGGAGGAGTTTTCAGATAGGAACAAGCATCCTGATGCTGCTTTGGGGAGACTCCAATGAAAAAGGTGACTCTAACCTGGTATTTCTATAACCGTTCCTCCCTAGTTATCTCACAATCTCTCCAAACTAATAATTTCAATTGCACGCCCAATCCACCAACCTCCAGTCTGCCCTGACTTCCATGTCTCCATCAATGTGGTAGCACTCCCCCATCCCAGAGACCCTCCCTCCTCATCGCCACCCCCATACTCTCAAAGATAAGTTTTTCTGTCCAAATCCATTCTCTCTTCTCCAGCTCTCTGCCTCCATCATGGGCCCTTCCACCCACCCCTCAAGCACACACACAGCCAGTTCACTCTCTACATACACTGAGAGGTCTTTCTAGAACACTGGTCTGATCGAATTCCATCCTTACCTTCAACCCTTCCAAGACTATTGCCTGAAGGATAAAATTCAAATATCCTCACATAGCCTGCATGATCTGACAATTCCATGCTGTGAATTATTGTCTACAATTTCCCCACCAGGCACACCCAATCTTTAGCCCACCCAGGACAATTTCTCGCTTGGATTCTTTAGCTTTAATATGGGAAGCTGGATGAGTCCTGGGAAGTTCATGGAGAATGCAGAGTTCCAAGACCCTCCCATTCCCTATAAGCCAGAGGCAGGGCAGCTCTGGGAATCTGCCTATCAACAGGTCCCACCACTGATTTTACTTAGAGGAATCTTCCTTTGAATAATTAAAAAAAAACCCAAACACTTTACTTCTGCCCAAAAATGTCTTGTGGGGGTGGAGTGGGGAGAAAGCTCAGTTCATCACACCAGTATCATCTTTGTTTCCCTATGCCCATTCAGTGCTGCACCCAATATGTACCCAGTTGACATTTAATAGATTGTGTTTGAGCCCTTGCTACCTTCTTCAGACACAGTTGTGGAGGCCACAAGCACCTGTAAAGATGAGTCATCACTCACAGAGGTGCTGTGGGCACAGTAACCAATTAGCCATCTCCTTCTGACCACCTCGAGTGCCCAAACCCCATTTGCTTGGGAGGCTACAGAAACTAAAAATTTAGACCCCATTCTTTCCCTACCTGATTTTTCTGGTTAATTTAATAGAGGAACTAGTTAGACTTCATTTCCTGTTGATGACTTATTGGGAAAAGTCAGAGAGAAATCCCTTTCTACCTCACATATGCAATGAAATTCTGATGCTGAACACCCCGCATAAGTACAGACTCCATAGGTAAACACACAGGCCCCCAATGAGACTTCTCTTACTTTCAATGCCAGCCCCAGCTTCAGAGATCTCAGGCCATTCACACTTCTGACCCAGAACTCCCTGGGGGTCTGTGATTTACTAGAATAACTCAAGGCACTCAGAAACATGCTTCGCTTAAAACTGCAGTTTTATGATAGAGGATTGTAGGGTAAATGAGAGAATTATCAGGTTTTCCCACCCTCTTCTCAATGATAGACCTCTGCAGACCTAAGAGCATGCCTGATGGCGGGCACCTGGAGTGGGGTGTGGGCATGCATGAGCGGGCACACCTGAGCCAGAGACTGGGCTTATAAGCAGAGAAGCAGCAGCAGCAGAGAGTGGAGCGTGGAGCAGAGAACTGTTCGGGGTGCAGCAGAAAGACCACGAGACACTGACAGAGAGCCCCTGAGAGTGAAGATTCGCTGGGGCGGGGAGGCTGCCATTCTCCCGGCCCCCCGGCGCCGTTGCCTGCCCTGTACTTGGTTGCCACTCTGTGAAAGACTATCACAAGCTTAAAAAGTCACCGAGGGCTCCAGGACTCCCTCCCTTTAGACCTGTCTGCGCAGCTCCATGGAGAACCTGTGCTCCCTGGGCCCATCCTGCCTTTACAAGGATACAAATCAAGCAATTAACAGGACACAGGAGGTGAGGTTTGCGTGGGTCTCAAACACAGAGCCTCTCTGCCCTTGCCTCAAGCGGCTAGGACATTCACCTCCCTTGCACCTCAGTGTGTTCCCCACCAGGATGTTCCACTGAGTTTCAATGTACAGGGTTTTTACTTTATAGACACTATCAATCGAATCACTGGCCATGTGATTTGGGCTGATGTCACATGGGTCAAATCTCCAGCCCTCTTGCCAGTTGTCCTGCCAGAGAAAAGAGCTGTATAGGATCTCCTGCCAGCAGTTAAGTGCTTGTTTTACAAATGCCCTGTGATGCTTCTCTCATAACTCATTGACCGGGGCTAGCCGCATGGCCGCGGGGCTGGGGAGTGTGCTCCCTCCCTGTGCCTGGCCAGGTGGGAACTGGAAATGGATACTGTGCAGCACTAAGGACCCCCACTACCAAGCTTGTGTTCTTGCATCATGTGCTGTAAGGTCTTGTTTTCCACATTATATGGATGAGCACATTGAAGCTAGTGCCCTTACCTAGGGATACACAGGTCCTAAGTGTGAAGGCAGGCAGCCTCGGGGTCATACGGACAATATATATACAATGTACTGACAGACGTCTGAAAACAATGACACTGTCATGTCCTCCCGGACTAAGTAGTTCACAGAGAGAACCCACTGCCTCCTGTTGATCTTCAAAAATGGACAGTTCAAGTCCACTCATGCCTCTACCTACTGAGACATTAGAGGCAGTCAACTTCTTTTCATTTGCTGATGTTCAAATAACTCTGCTGAATGACTGATAAGCTCCTAGAGCCAAGCACACTGCATCCTGTGGAGCCTCTACTAGCTAATGTTTATTGAACGCTCTTCTGTGCCAGCCTGATGGGGTAGGGGCTGTCTTCTTCTTGCTTGTTTCTTTTTTATTATGGTGGCCAAATGTTGTGATTTAATTTTGGTGGGTTTTTTTATGTTGTCTTGACCCTTTTGGGGGGCCATGATCAGAAGATGATCAGTTCCTCTTGAACAACTCATTAAGTCCACACCTGGACACTTTCCCTTTTTTAAAAAAAAGGTTTATTTTTATTTATTTATGCATACAAGGGCTGAGGTGTAGGCCAGAGGTGGTGGGTGGTGAGAGGATTCACCGGAGACAGAGTGGGGAGCAGAACAGGCAGAGCTACTGAAATACATTGCTGAGGGGAGCAGCGGGAGAGGCAGGAGATGTCTGCCACGCCATGTGGGAAGCTCCCTGGCCGGGGATCAAACTCGTGCTGCAGTGGCTCTGGACAGCTCCACAGTGTTGCGCTTAACCCATTGCGCCACCAGGGAGGCCCCAAGACAGAATTTAAATGTGGGCAGCTAGGAGCCTATGTGTTGAAAAACTGTCTTCCTAGTTTGGTACTCAGAGACAGTGTGGCAATTGTCACGTGTCTCTGTCATCTCCACAGGGGAGGACACAGGCAGATAGGAGTAGAGACTTCTGGCCATGAAACAAGTCATTCCAGCCAGCGCTGGAGGAGGGGTGGCAAGGACAGAACTCAGATGCTACATCATCCAAGGGCTGCTGTTCCTCTCGGCTCTGATGGGGATCTCCTCCCACCAGGGAGGGTGGGGGTCCACCAGAGACAGCGTTGATTATATCCTGCACCTTAATGGGCCCTTCAAACGAGAGTGGCTTGGGTTTCCATGACAACAGGCAGGCAGCATCACAAGGAGATGACTGAGTTTCCTCCCACGACCCATATCTGGGATCTGTCCCCTTCCAGCCCTGCCTTTTGGGATCTCAGGAGCCCACTCTGTGTCCAGTTGAGACCAGTGAAGGCAGTTGTGTGGGCGGTCAGTGCTGGTTCTCCTGCTGGTATCCCTGCTGGTACACCCAGAGCTCCCTCTCTTCGGCCTGGTCCCAGCCCAGTGAGGGAGGGATAGACAGAAACCTGGCACATGGCGGGCACATGTGCAAAGCAAGGCAGGGGAGACAGGGCACAGAGAGGGTGTCCCAAGGGCCTCTGGCTGACCCTGAGTTTTCTCAATCACATGTGTAGTCAACCAAGGGGTTGGAGAAGGCCCTGGCATGGAAATTGTTAATAGGATTGAACAGAGCAAACAAGACTTTTGAACTGATAGTGCCCAGAAAGCTACAGAATGTGCTCCTCTGGGCAGAGAAGGCAGATTTGACAAACAGTAGAACATAATAGTTGGAGAAATATCTATTCTGGATTTATCCCACCTGTTTCAGATTTAGTGATAAGCCAGTTGTCGAGAGAAGGAAGGAATGAGAGGCTTGAGAATATTTCTGATTTCCAAAAAAAGTAGCTTTAAAGGACAGGACAATGGGAAGCATTGGAATCTGGGTGGATTAGAGGATTGTGTATGTCAGTGTTAAGTCTCCTGACCATCACTGAACTGTGCTTCTGTGAGATAATGGCCTTGCTCTTAGGAGATGCTCACCAAAGTATTTAAAGTAAAAGCTGTTGGCCTCCCTGGTGGTGCAAGGGTTAAGTCTCAGCACTATGAAGCTATCAGCAGCTACTGCAGCATGAGTTCCATCCCCAGCCAGGGAGTTTCCCACATAGCGCAGCAGACCGCTCTGTCTTGCCTGATGCTCCCCTCAGCAGTGTACTTCAGTCAATCCACCTGTTCTGCTCCCCACTCTGTCTTTGGTGAATCCTCTCACCACCCCATACCTCTGGCCTACACCCAGTTCTTGTATGCATAAGTAAATAAATAAATCTTAAAAAAAAGATAAAAGCTGATGAGGCACTAACTTACTGTCTCCAATATTTCAGAAAAGTTTATATGTATATGTGTGTGATATAATATTTTATTTTATATAATGTTTTATGAATCTGTAATTTTTTTTTACTTTTTAAATGGGCAGGTTGAATAAGAAAAGGAGGAAGAAAAAGAGGCACCTGCATAGTCACAGGCAGGCAGGAGAACTGTGGACTCTGTGTTTTATGCATTGTATGTTAGACTGTAACATGCATATTACATTATGTTATATGTGTGTTATATGCATATCATATACTTGTTTATTATGTGTCTTATATAACACGTATGTGTATTGTGTAATATAGTACATGATTGTATCTTTTTGTGTGTGAATTATATAACATTATATTTTGTCATAAATTGATATAAATATATTTATAATATATTCTATATGATATTTTATGCTTTAAATATAGATAATATTTTATATACTTTCAACATACCATATTTAAAATACGTATTATTAGACGGTAGACATTAGCGTATGTAATGAGATAACACTATTGTGGATAAGTAATGTGGGGAGAGTGCTGGATAAAACAAATGTGACACAACCAAACAATTGAGGAATCAGGGAAAAGAATATGTGAAAATTTATTGCCATTTTTTCCATAAGTTTCTTTAAAATATTTATTTTGTAGAATAACTGGGGTATAAGCCAGAGGAGCAGAGGAGTTGGGGGGCAGGGGGGGAGAGAGGATTCACAGAGACAGAATGGGAAGCAGAACAGGCGGATTGACTGAAGTACACTGCTGAGGGGAGCAGCGGGCCAGACAGGAGAGGTCTGCTGCACCATGTGAGAAGCTCCCTGGCCGGGGATCGAACTCAGTGGTGTTAGCATTGAGACTTAACCCCTAAGCCACCAGGGAGGCCTGTAAGTTTGACATTATGTAAAAATAAAGAGTTATAAGTAATGCAAGGTGGGTTTAACATTTAAGACTCAATCCATGTAATTCACTATATTAACAAAGAGAAGAAAAAACACATGGTTATTTTGATAAATGCCACAGAGGTATTAGACAAAATCCAACATGTATTCTTGATCTTTTTACAGACTCAGGAAACTAGTAATAACGGGGATCTTCTCAACCCAGTAAAGGACACCAATGAAAACCCACCGTACACAAAGATGTGTGAGACTGGACAATTTCCCCCAAGGCTGAGACGAGACAGGTATGTCCACATCACCATTTCTATTCCACCTTGTGTTAGAGGTTTCAGCCGGTGCTGTGGGAAAAAGAAAACAAAAGACATTTACTCTGGAAAGAAGGAAAATTCTCTTTATTTTAATTATTCTCTTTATTCTCACTGAGCACTTTAAATGTGTGTCATTTTTTGCATGCCCATTGTACCTCAATAAAGCTATTTTTTAAAGATTTTTTTTATTTATGCATACAAGCTGGGGTACAGGCCAGAGGCGTGGGGCGGCGAGAGGGTTCACCAGAGACAGTGGGGAGCAGAACAGGCAGATCGACAGAAACACACTGCTGAGGGGAGCAGTGGGTAAGGCATGAGAGGTCTGCCCACCATGTGGGAATCTCCCCAGCCGGGCATCGAACTCACGTCACCGCTACCGACAGCTCCACAGCGCAGCCATAACCACTGTGCCACCAAGGAGGCCCAATAATAAAGCTATTTTAAAAAAATTTATAGATGCAGGAAAACAGATGGGGTTTCCTCCAAAAGTTAAACATAGAATTGTCATATCACCCAGTACCCCACTCCTATAGGCGTACCTAAAGAATTCAAAACAGAGACTCAAACAACTGCTTGCACACAAATGTTCCCTGCAGCACTGTTCACAATAAGCAAAGCTGTAAACAGCCCTAATGTCCATCGGCTGGTGAGTGGAGTAGCAAGATGGGGCCCCTCCCCACACGGGAGCTCACTCAGCCGTGACAAGGGACGCAGCTCTGACACTGGTGACTACAGGGAGGCACCCTGAACACAAGATGCTCTGGGAGAGAAGCCGGACACACGAGGCCACACGGTGTGAGTCCACTGACGAGAAACGTCCAGAACGGACACAGCCACAGAGATTGTGCCCTGGGTGCCAGGGGCTGAAGAGAGGGAGGGAGGGGTTAACTGGTAAAGGGAACCAGGTTTCCTTTGTGGGGAGGGAGTGGGGGTGATGAAAGTATTTTGGAACTAGATTCAGGTGACAGTCCCTGACATTGTGAATGCATTAAATGAATAGTCCAATCTGGCGTGGCCTACTTTGTTGAATGACATGCTTGAACGTGGTTAATTTTTTTTTTAATTGAAGAATTGCTGACACAAAGAAAACATTCTCTCTTGCTAGCTGTCATGAGAAATTGTGCACTCTGGCCACTCGATAAAATTCCTGTCAGACTAAGAAAGGATTTTCTCTTAAGGCACCAAGGAGGAGGGAATATACACATAGATCTCACTGGACACCAAAATGTGAGTCACCTCTGCTTGGAGAAGCTTGGAGAAGCTTGGAGAAGCCGTCCCTACCTCAGTTCTCTACCATCAAAGACTCCTGTCTCATCCTCCAAACGTCAAGATGGGAGCGAGGAGTGTCTTCATAGTTCAGTCTTCAGTGATTAAAAAAGATATTTTCCCTTGGACAACTAAGGAAGCTGCGTGGACAACATCTTTTTATTACTCAGCAATGTCGTGGGGAAATTAGGAGGGTTTTGTTGAAATTTCCTTTAGACTGATGTGGTTAGCTCTGAATCATGCATCCATTAGATTATAAAAAGAACCAATTGCATAATTAATTAAGGGACTTTTGAAGAGAATGGAGTGTCCCCTCATCTTTGGCAGAGAAGTCCCTTAAAACGTCATCTCGTGGGTGTGGAGTGATTCAGGGAGTTATTCAATGGGCCTATCCTCTGGGTCTTTGCTCCTGTGTATGGCTTCAAAATACACCAACAGAGTTATTAACATCCTCCTATATCTGTCTCCCTTCCTTTGAGAGACTGGCACCTTATTCTGTCCCTTGGGGTAGGTCAGTCTTTGTGGCTCTGTCCCAGAAGGTAGAATGAGACAGGAGTGAGGCTGTGGGACTTCTTTTTAAAAGATTTATTTATTTATGCATGGGGTGTAGGTCAGAGGTGGGGAGGAGGCGTGGGAGGATTCACTAGAGACAGAGTGGGGAGCAGAACAGGCAAATCTACTGAAATACACTGCTGAGGGGAGCAGAAGGCAAGACAGGAGAGGTCTGCTGCACCATGTAGGAAGCTCCCTGGCTGGGGATGGAACTCGTGCTGCAGTGGCTGCTGATAGCTTCATAGTGCTGAGACATAACCCCTTGTGCCACCAGGGAGGCCCCGAGTCTGTGTGACTTCTGAGGCTCTTAGTACCACCTAAAGACTCCCTCCAAATACACCCACATGGCTGTTCGGGATTCAACATATGCAATTTTAGAGGACATAATTCAATCTACAGGAGTCACCGACCTTGAGGTAGCTTAGTAAGCCAAAACAGAAACCTAGAATGATTTAGCACACAGCTTCTTTCCACAACTCTACCGCAAAAATCCCTGCCTATGAAGGAAGCATCTCCCAACTTTCTTCTTCCCTCCCCACCCAGATACAGTCTACAGTCGTGTGTCACCGAACTTTTGGTCAATGACAGACACAGATACAACAGTGGTCCCGACAGTCTGTGCCATAGAGCCCTAGCGGTGTAGAGGGCTGAATCACCCAGGCTTGTATAATTATACTCTATGACTTGCGCAATGGCAAAATTGCCTAATGATGCATTTCTCAGATCGTGTCCCCATTGTTAGGCAACACATGACTGTATTTGTCCCCTGGGTTCCTGCATCCCTAACCACACAGCCTGACTTCAGTTTTGCTCCTCCATCAGACTGCAGGTGCCTGAGAACAATGTCTTGTTCTCTGCTACATCCCCAGCTTCCCGCTCAGGGTAAATGCTTAGAGTACAAATAATTACACCTAAATGAATGAAACAAAGACATATAGCAATACCCCAGGCTGCACTAAACATCACAAATCTATCTGGTCCCTTTAGGAAAGAGGAGACACACTGAGTCAGTTTCTTAGAAACTAAACCATGGGATGTTTCCCCAATGAACAGGCAGTTCCTGGAGAGGAAACAGACGTAGTAAACAAACTCTTGGGGAACTGTGTGATTTGGTTAGTAATCACACGCATGCAAATTAAAGCCACAAGCTAGCATTTAACACTGTTCCAGTTACTATTGCCACATCACAAACTACCCCAACAGGTACAGGCATAAAACAAACATCTTTTTTATTATCCTACAGATTCTCTAGGTTAAGAATTTGGGCAGGGCCTCCCTGGTGGCGCAGCGGTTAAGTGCTGTGGAGCTGTCGGCAGCGGTGACGCGAGTTCAATGCCCGGCCGGGGAGATTCCCACATGGCGCGGCAGACCTCTCCTGCCTTGCCCGCTGCTCCCCTCAGCAGTGTATTTCCATCAGTCTGCCTGTTCTGCTCCCCACTCTGTCTCTGGTGAACCCTCTCGCCGCCCCACGCCTCTGGCCTGTACCCCAGCTTGTATGCATAAATAAATACATCTTTAAAAAAAAAGAATTTGGGCAGGCTTCAGTTGAGGGCTGTTCCTTTTGCCTGTGGGTGATGTCAGTTGTTCTGGAAGGTCCAAGATGAATCTGCTCACAGAGGGAAGATCCTGGAGGGCACGGCTGAAGGGCCGGGCTCAGCGGCCAGGGTGGGCTGGAGAGCCTCCACTGGTTTCTCCAGCAGGAGGGCCTTGGGTAGCTGGCTTCTCTAGAGTGGGCACCTCAAGAGAACCAGGGGGAAGCTGGTCACCTTTATGCTCCAGCTGCAGAACCTAAAGCCAATTCTGCCTACTTTATGGGGTACAATAGTGACATGCCCATCCACAGTCTAGGAAGAGGACATAGACCACGTCTCTCCATGGAGGGAAGATCAGAGAATTTGGGAGCTGTGTTTTAAAGATGTCACAAACACCTGTTAAGCCATCAAAGGAGGAGGAGGAGAGGAGGAAAAGGGGAGATGAAAAGGAAGAGAGGAGGAGAAGCAGGACGAGGAGGAGAGGTCCAGGGAGTAGGCGGGGCTTGCGTCCCTGCTCTGCTTCCCACCTCTGTGATCCCTCCTCTCTGTCCCGCCAACACTGTGTGCAGAGCTGCCCCAGGGCCTTTGCATGATCTGTTCCTTCTTTCCCCAGATTGCCCACACTTCTCTTCCTCTTTCATCCAAAAATAGCAACCCAGTGAAGACTTCCTGCCTCCCCTTTCTCAAACTTCCACACCCCCTCCACACAACACATTTTATGACCTTTTCCACTTTAGCTTTTTCCTTAGTCTTCTTATAACTACCTGATCCAGCTTTTATTTTATTCATCGTAATGGGCTGAATTATACCCACCCTTCATATGTTGATATCCTAACTCCCAGTACTTTAGAATGTGACTTATTTGGAGATAGATCTTCAAAGAGTTAATTAAGTTAAACGAGGTCTGGTGGCTTTATAAAAAGACATTGGGGCACAGACACCCACAGAGGAAGAGCCATGCTAGGACACAGGGAGAAGATGGCCTTCTGCCAGTCAAGGAGCGAGGCCACAGGAGAAACCAGCCCTGCGGAGACCTGACCAAGGACTTTCTGGCTCCAGCAGGGGGATGGTGAGAGAGGGGCAGAGGCTGCTGTCCTGCCCGTCTGTGGGGCTTTGTTTGGGCATCCTGTGTCGGGCTGTTCAGGTTGCTGTAACACAATTCCACAGACTGGGTGGCTTATAAACAACAGAAATCTGCTTCTGACCCTGTAGGATGCAGCTAGCGCGGGCGGGTGAGGGCTCCCTTTTCTCTGTAAACACGAAATCTTTGCTCAGAGAACTCACAGGGCAGAGTTACAAGGGAGCCCTTTGGGGTCTCTCACAACCACCAGTAACATCCAGGAGGGGTCACCCTCATGATTCAATCACCTCCCAAAGGCCCACCTCCTAACACCATCACCTTCTCTGGTTAGGTTTTCAATGACATGAAATTATGGGGGGCAGGATGGGGGTGGTGCAAACATTCAGACATAACACAGTCCTGGCAAATGAATACACTTATTTTTTAATTTTCTCACCAGCCTCCCTCACCTATGCTAGAGTCTGGGAGTTAATGGGGTTTTGTCTATTTTTCTCCCTGCTGTATCGCTGAAAACAGCAAACATACGCATTATCATTAATATTTATGGAATAAATAAATCTGCCTAATCTTTTGGGTCTGAAGTCTTCGAATCTATTATCTTCTTTTCTCTGTTTTTCTGAATGTTTAAAAGATTTTTGTAGGAAAAAGATTCTGAAGCGCGCTAGCATGCGAGCCCCCCCGCTAGGTTTGGGGGCTCTCGTGGACGCGGTGTCTCCCGGGCCCTCGGTGCGCCCGGAGCGCGAGCTCCGCGCAGGTGGCCCGGCCGTGGCCCAGCATCCGCGGCTCCGTTTAGGCGGAGGGAGGGTAAGAGCTACAACTAATGCCACCCCGCTGTGTGCGCCTGGCGGGCGGCCGGGATGTGCCCGTGCATGGCAGCCCGCCGTTTGTAGCCTCCTGGGCCGGGCGCCCAAAGCAGGGGCAGGTAGCAGAGGAACAAGCTTCTCGGAGACGCAGAAACTGGGGAGGGGACAGTCAGGGCCCAAGAACGGTCCCCACGTGGTCCTACTCGGTGCCTTCCTGCCGGGCAGCCGAAATGAATCAGAATGAAGAGAAGCTGCGACGTTTCTGAGGCAGAACATCTTCATCTTCATTCTTGGGCAGGGTGGTGCTGTGGTGAGAGGCTGCTTCTTGCATCCCTGCTCCCTGAATTCTTGCCACACACGTATTGAGTGCCTACTGGGTGCCAGGCGCTGTTTTAGAAACTGGGGATACAGCAGTGAACACAACAGAAAAAAAATCCCCACCTTGTCAGAGCTGACATTGTCAGCTGGGCAGACTGAGAAAAACGTCATCAATGTGTGGATTCTACAGTAGGTTTGTGGCGCGTGCTAATGGGGAAATAGAGGGAATTGGGGGAGCCTGGGGAGAGGTTTGGCTTTGGGCATTTCCACATCCGTGATGCAAATCCTTCTCCCAAGGATGAATACCAGCTTCCCCAACTGGAGGTACAAAACAGGAAATTGGAAGAGATGGGGTACACTACACCAAAATATGGTTCAGGGCTTCAAGAACAGGGGTGGGGGAGGGCAAGAGGCTCAGGGCTTCAAGAACAGGCACCCGATCTCCTAGAAAACACACTTAGAACTTCTGACTCTCCCCAAACTGAATCGCTACCAGCCAGCTATTGACTTGAGGCCTCCCAGGCCCCAGGCCTCCCTGCCTGCCCTGCTCCTGGTTGCCTCGCTACAAATGGCGTAGAAAGATCATTAAAAGTCTGAAAAAGCTCCAGGACTCCTCATTTATTCATCTGCCCAGATCGTAGGAAACCTGCTCCGTGCCTTGCTGGCGCTACACTGCTTAGCTTCTCTGCAGCCCAAAACATGGTGAGGGTGCACAAAGAGATGCACAGCGGGTGACCATCTGGCTAGAGCCTCCAATGTTCCTAAAGGATCTTATACCTGGTCCCAGGTGTACCCTGCAGCCTCGAGAGAAGATTCTTAACATGCAACTTTAAGCTGTTGTCCCGTTCCCAGACCTCACTCCCTCTAGTGAATTAATTTTTTTAATAAATATTGTGATTACCTTGTGAGAGGACAATTATATTGTAGGACATTGCCATCTGTGGAGTGATATTTAAAAACATGATGAAGCCTTTAGGCCGTCAAATATCCAGGTGACCTTCAAATCATTACTAAGTTTAGTGTTCTGCTTTGTAAATGTTCTT
Source organism: Scalopus aquaticus (assembly GCA_004024925.1). NCBI lineage: Eukaryota > Metazoa > Chordata > Mammalia > Eulipotyphla > Talpidae > Scalopus > Scalopus aquaticus. The sequence continues at coordinate 114,387 of PVIJ01003431.1, forward strand.
ATTTCACTGAAGAAACCGTGGAAATATTTTAGCTTAAACTCTTTACATCCAAAGAAATAAACTCCCTTGTGGGGTATACATGTATGTGTATTATAAGCAATTTAATCTCCTAATTACCAACATTTCAAATCTGCCACCAAATCCTATTTGGAAGCATTTCTTCATTTTAGAACATTCAGAAAGTCTCAAAAAAAAATCAGTAGCTTGGGTCTTCTCAATCTGACAGGTGCTGGACTGAATCTTCAAGGACTTCCCAGTCTGACTGGGGAAGAAATTAAAATTCCAAATTAAAATTCCTCAATGCCTCCAAAATGAAAGAATAATTCCAACCACAATATGTCACCATATACCTGTTAGAATGTCTATGATCATATGGCCAAGAGATAACAAGTACCGACAAAGATGTGGAGAAAAGGAAACACTGGTGTTCTATTTCTATAAATTGGTGCAGTCATTTTGGAAAATAGTAAGGAGGTTCCCTCAAAAAATTAAAAGTAGAAGTTCCATATGACCCAATTACTTCTGAGTGTTTTTTCCAAAGGAAATGAAATCACTAATCCAAAGAGCTATCTGTACCCCCATGTTCACTGCAGCATTATTTACAAAAGCTGAGACAAGGAAGCGACATAAATGTCCATTAATGGGTGAATGAACTTTTTAAAAGTGTACACATACACACACACACACGTACTATTTAACCATAAAAAGGAAGGAAATACTGCCTTTTGCAATGAGATGACTGGGCCTTTGGATCATTTTACTAAGTGAAATAAATCAGTGAAAGACAAGTACTGTAAGATCTCACGTATATGTGGACCGAAAAAAAATTAAGGAATAATTCCACTCCTATGTATATACCCAAGAGAAATGAAAATGTATTATCACACAAAGACCTGTACACAAAAGTTTATGGGTTTTCACACAAAGATGTATACTATACACAAAAGTTTATGGCAACTTTATTCTTAATCAACAAAGACTGGGGGAAATATAAGAAATGGACTCATTACCCGTGTGATGGAATACTACTTGTGAGAGGGATTTGTCCTTGACCCTTTCCTCCTAGAGTCAGAAAATTAATTTTTTAGCATTTAGTGTTACTAAATATATAAACATACAAATGTATAATATATATAATATAAATATATAAAAATATAAACATATGCATAAATAAATAAACATGCCTGTGTGAACGAATGAAGGAAAGGATGAATGAGTAAGGTGTGAACACGCTCTGGAAATTTAAGGTCGATCCTTACTCCCTGCTCCCCTAAAGACCTCACTCTGCCCGAATTTCCACCTCTCCCCAGCGCCCCCTGCCCGTTAACCGATCAGACTCCAAACCGGAATCAGACCCCACCGCCCAGTCGTTTAGTCTTCGTACTTGCTCCTGATTGACTACGAGTCGTTCGCGATGCCTTTTAGGAAATGTAGTCTTGTTGGCACGGAACTGAGACAAACACAGGAAATAGGTAACCAAACTTCCTGGAGTCCCATAAGCCACCGCGGTGACATCGCATGACGGGAATTGTAGTCCGGAAGCGGCCCTTTTCCGCCGCAATCATCTAGGATTGGGACGGTTCCCACAATGCACCGCGCCCCGGTTCACTACGACTGCCCCGCGCTCTTCTGGGATGTGGAGTCTTGAAACTTTCTCTATCCCAGGACCTATGGAGTGGGCTGGCCCAGAGGACTACATTTCCCTGCGCGTCCCCAAACGCCAACGGGCACCAGGCCCCGGCCGCCATTTTGTTCCGCCCGAAGAACCCCTAAGATGGCGGCGGGGGAGACGGTGAAGGTTGCAGTCAGCTCCCCCAGGCTTTAGTCTGCCGCTTCCCCCTTCCCCGGCGGCCGGCCCATGGCCTGGCGGAGACCCGGACCATGGACCTCCGCACCGCCGTGTACAACGCCGCTCGCGACGGCAAGCTGCAGCTGCTGCAGAAGCTTCTCAGCGGCCGGAGCCGGGAGGAACTGGACGAGCTGACGGGTGAGGTGCCCGGCGGGGGGACGCCGCTGCTCATCGCCGCCCGCTACGGCCACCTGGACGTGGTCGAGTACCTGGTAGACCGGTGCGGCGCGAGCGTGGAGGCGGGCGGGTCGGTCCACTTCGATGGCGAGACCATCGAGGGCGCGCCGCCGCTGTGGGCCGCCTCGGCGGCCGGCCACCTGGACGTGGTGCGGAGCCTGCTGCGCCGCGGGGCCTCGGTGAACCGCACCACGCGCACCAACTCCACGCCCCTGCGCGCCGCCTGCTTCGACGGGCACCTGGAGGTGGTGCGCTACCTGGTGGGGGAGCACCAGGCCGACCTGGAGGTGGCCAACCGGCACGGGCACACGTGCCTCATGATCTCCTGCTACAAGGGCCACCGCGAGATCGCCCGCTACCTGCTGGAGCAGGGCGCGCAGGTGAACCGGCGCAGCGCCAAAGGCAACACAGCCCTGCACGACTGCGCCGAGTCAGGCAGCCTGGAGATCCTGCAGCTGCTGCTCGGGTGCAATGCCCGCATGGAACGCGACGGCTACGGCATGACCCCGCTGCTGGCGGCCAGCGTGACGGGCCACACCAACATCGTGGAGTACCTCATCCAGGAGCAGCCTGCTGGGGAGGAGGCGCGGCCCGGGCTGACCCTCGAAGGCCCCTCCACCGGCCCGGTGTGCGTGCAACCCCAGGGCGCCCACGGCTGCAGCTCCTTCCCAGAAGAACCACTCAGCGGTGAATCTTACGAAAGTTGTTGCCCCACCAGCCGGGAAGCTGCGGTGGAAGCCTTGGAATTGTTGGGAGCCACCTACGTGGATAAGAAGCGGGACCTGCTCGGGGCCCTGAAACACTGGAGGCGGGCTATGGAGCTGCGTCACCAGGGGGGTGCCTACCTGCCCAAGCCAGAGCCCCCGCAGCTGGTCCTGGCCTATGACTATTCCAGGGAGGTGAACACGGCAGAGGAATTGGAAGCTCTTATAACCGACCCGGATGAGATGCGTATGCAGGCCCTGTTGATCCGAGAGCGCATTCTGGGCCCTTCTCATCCAGACACGTCTTACTATATCCGTTACAGGGGCGCGGTGTATGCCGACTCTGGCAATTTTGAGCGCTGCATCCGCCTATGGAAGTACGCCCTGGACATGCAGCAGAGCAACCTGGAGCCGCTGAGCCCCATGACGGCCAGCAGCTTTCTCTCCTTTGCCGAGCTCTTCTCTTACGTGCTCCAGGACCGGGCGACCAAGGGCAACTTGGGCACCCAGATTGGCTTTGCAGACCTCATGGGGGTGCTCTGCAAAGGGGTCCGGGAAGTGGAACGGGCCCTCCAGCTACCCAAGGAGCCTGGGGACTCCACCCAGTTCACCAAGGCTCTGGCCATCATTCTCCACCTGCTCTACCTGTTGGAGAAAGTGGAGTGCACGCCAGAGCAGGAGCACCTGAAGCACCAGACCGTCTACCGGCTGCTGAAGTGTGCCCCCCGTGGCAAGAATGGCTTCACCCCTTTGCACATGGCTGTGGACAAGGAGACCACAAACGTGGGCCGCTACCCAGTGGGCAGATTCCCCTCCCTCCAGGTGGTCAAGGTGCTGCTCGACTGCGGGGCTGACCCAGACAGCCGGGACTTTGACAACAACACCCCACTGCACGTGGCGGCCCAGAACAGCTGCCCGGGAATCATGAACGCCCTCATCGAGGCAGGAGCCCACATGGATGCCACCAATGCCTTCAAGAAGACAGCCTATGAGCTGCTGGATGAGAAGCTGCTCGCCAAGAGCACCATCCAGCCCTTCAATTATCTCACCCTGCAGTGCCTTGCGGCCCGCGCCCTTGACAAGAACAAGATCCCCTACAAAGGCTTCATCCCGGAAGAGCTGGAGGCTTTCATCGAGCTGCACTGACGGGGTGCCCAGGTGGGAGAAAGCGGAAGGTGTGGCCACCAGCACCCTCACCTCTGGTTGAGCACTTCCGATGGCACTAAACAGGAGAAGGGCTGTTTCCCACCTCCGTAGCTCCTCCCCCTCAGCAGCGAGGGGGCAGAGTCAGCAGCTGTTGGTGCTAAGAGCCGTCAGGATCCGGTGCTCGGAGAACTTTCCCCAGGAGCCCACACACCCACCCCTCATTGAGAAAAGACACAGCCTTCCCCACCTCCTGTCTTGCTGGGTTTGGGGGCCTTTGCCTCCTCACCTAGAGTGGCGGGATTGAAGCCATTGCCTTCCTACCCTGCAGGAAACATGGGAAGAAGCTGAGAATCGGGTCTGGCCTCTCTCGGCCCCCTACGTGGCCGGGTAAATCCAACCACAAGATGCAGTATTAGGACTGGAGACGCCCAAGGTTGGAAGTTCAAGCCCCAAGAAGCAAGACCACCTCAGCTCTTCCAGCACTGTTGCACTCTGACCCCTCCCTCACTGCCGGTCGGGCCGCGAGGGCAGGGTGTCTTGCCCAGGGCAGTCTGCCACTTGCATAGCTTTCAGTTGATTGTGGTGTTTATTTAACAAGCGGGCAGGTCACGGGCATTGCACAGGAGTCCTGAAGTTTTGCTGCCGTAATTTTTCTTTTCCTTAAATTGCCAGACTTGCTCGATTAATTTCATGCAGTGAGGGTTTTGCGGTGGCCAGAGCCATCAAGAATGAGCTTTATTGTGTGAAAAACTTGGCGAGGGAGCTTAAAAGTTAACGGTGTTGATCCCTAATTCAGGAGTGACTGCATTTCTTAAAATTTCACTCGATTGCCTTTGGCTTGGCCCTGCTGGCTTCCAGTTCTCATTAGAAAGAGAAGTCTTTCTCCAGATAGCACCTAAGGAGCCAGGCATGACGCCAGTTTCTACTGAGCAGCGGCTGACATGGCCGATTGGGAGTTAGTTTTTATAATTTCTGAGTTAAAACTGCAGGCCACTTCAGCCTCACACGTCCAGGCTTCCCAAGTGGCTCCAGCCACTTCTTTAGCCGCTCGAGGACCCAAACCCCAGGTCTTCCCGAGAAAAGCCCAAACTCTGGGCTCAACAGATTAGCTGCGTGAATGTCAGGAACAGCAGCTGGCCGAGGTGCTGCTGAATCTTGGCTTCCCGGCACCTGGGGCAGAAAGTGCCCAGCCACACAGCCGCCTCGCCGAGGGTCCTCTCCTGGCCTCCGCACACCTCGCAGGCGGGGAGACTAGTGGCCTGGTGGGAGCGGAGACCAGCAAGAGGGAATGGAAGCAGCTGCCCCACAGCTCAGGAGCGAAGTCACGTTGGGGGAGCGTTCTGACACCTCAGCCTTAGGAGCCCAGAGGGCCCTGCATAGGGGTCTCCTGCCCCTCCATGGAAACCAGGGCTAGTTTGACTTGCAGTGTTAGTTAGGCTGGAATTTATTGACAAGGCCACATTCTACCTTCCGGTAAGATGGGGGGACGCAGTTCCGACCCTCCCAGAGCATGGAATAAAGCAATGAGGCCGTTGATGTTGGGAGTCTCAGGGCTGATGTCTTAAGTCATTAAAGAGATGCCACTGGAAGGGCCTGGCCTGGCAGTCCTTGGGGTAGGCGGAGGGCGGGGCCTGCCCAGTCTGAGTTCGGGAATGACCCTCGCCCCCCGCCTGCTCTGGCTGGAGGAGTTGCTGCTTGTGGCGGGCCTTGTGTGCGGTTTTATTTCGAAAATGGCGTCTGACCGTTTCAAAAAATAAAAAAGGTAAAAACCAAGCCCCCCCCCCCCGCCTTTTGGTAGGGTCACCACAGAAAGGGGTTGCCTTGGCCCTCCTCGAAGGGGAGGAAGGTTGAGGGAAGCAGGCAGCCCCCTCGCTGGGCCTTGCCTCCCATGAGCCTTGGTGGGGAATCCTGCCTCTGGCCCAGGAGGGCTGCCCGTGAACTTGGCTCCCTCCCCTTTTCTCTTGCCGTCTCACTCACTGGTACAGTCCCGCTTTTCTCTGCGCCCACCCAAAAGCGCCTGCCCTTGGTTCCTTGAGTGTCTTCCTGAGCACCTGCTGTGTGCCAGGCCTGCTCGGCGCCCCGGGGCAGGGTGGAGCCAGCTGTGGAAGTCCGTTAGAGCCCATGTTCTTCGCTAAGATGGCGGTGGGGGGCTGTGCCTTGAGGGCCTTCCCGGCAGTGCTAGGGGTTGGAGGGTTCTGTTCTCATTGGGGACCCACCAACTCTGAACAGCCAGCACCCGCTGCTACACGGTGAGTATGTTGTCGCCCCGAAGGAGGGTATTCTGAGCTGGCAGGTGCTGGCGGCAGGTGCCCTGGAAACAGCTCTAGCAGCCTGCCTGGGCCTCAGTGCCAGGCTGGCCACAGCCGGGGCTGACCCCTCACTGCTCTGCTCGCGCGGCCCTGCAGGGCAGGCATTCATGTTTTGCAGGTGGGGGAGCCTGAGGTGATTCACTTGTTACAAGACTTGCAAAGAGGAAATCTGATCTGGACCAAATGCCTTCTTTAAAAACGCAGACCTGAGAATCGGGCTTATTCAGGCTTCCCGCTGCAAGCTGCCTCACAGCTCAGTTGGTTTCAGATGAGGGTTCATCCAGCTGTCAGCCTACAAATGATCCGGTTCCTGTGAGGCTCCGGGGTGACAGGCAGCAGAGGGAGCGCGTCTTTCCCAGTCAGCTGAGGGGCGCTCACGGGGGCTGCTCCATCCAGGAGTGGGGCGTGCAGATCTGCTCCCTGGGCCGCCTCCCCGAAACATCTGTACTCCAAGTGAAATTGGGACTGGCCCAAGACGGGAATGTAGATGCCATGGAGGGTGGCTCAGGTGCCGCGACAGTGAGACGACTGCCTGCTGTTTATCGGGGGAGCCAGCGCAGGTCCGGTGGCCCGCCCGTGTCGCCGCTGAGCAGACGCGAAGCTCGGAGGGGGCCTTGCCCGTGCTCACCCAGCTAGGAGGCATCGGGGTGGCAGCGGAAACCCGAGTTTGAGGGTGCCCAAAGGTATGCAACCCCCTCACTGCCAAAACCCACTCACTGCCTCTCCCCACCCTGCTGCCGGCCCCCTCAGAGCTGCAGTCAGCCCTAAGTGCTCGTTCGCTGTCTGCTAGGCCACCGCCTCAGACCTGGGAGCGCTGTGAGGGTCTCGGGCCCCCCTGAGTGACGTGTCTCGAGCGAGTAAAGGAGCGGGTGAGTGAGCAAGTGTTACGCCTTGGGGAGTTCCGCGCTGCCTCTGTGTGGGGCTGCGGCTGGGGACACGGCGCAGTCTCCAGTGGCTTGGCAATGGACAGAACCTGCCGCCCCCACAGGATTCCAGAACTGTCATCTGAGCTGTGTTTACAGGGCCCAGAGTTAAAGATAGTGCAGCTTGGAACCACATCAGGCCCCACCGCAGCAGGGCGTTGCTCTGTGTCCCTGGAGGAAGGTTGGGTGGGGGGTGGATTCCTGCGGGAGGCTCAGTTAGGGCTGGGCAGGTGCTTGTCGCGCGTGTGTCAGGCAAGATCCTGCAGGGATAGAAATGTCCCCTCCCCTGACCTGGGCACTTGTGTTTCCCATAAGTCATGGACGAGACGCTGAACTTGAATGTTGTATGGGACGTTTGAGATCCCCCAGTACAGCCTCTTCCTGCCCTGTGTCCTGATGTCCTCTGTTAGAGCCCGTCAAGCAGTGAGTGAACTGGATCAGGTGTCAGCAGCCCCATGAGCCTTCGGGCATCACCAGAGGCACAGCCCCAGCTGTCTAGAACACGTGCCCCTGGGGTAGTTCGTTCCCAGCCTTCATTGCCTAAACCCCTATAATTACCTTTTCTTTGTTTTCTTGTTTATTCATCTTACCCCTTCCCTAGAATGTCACCTACACAAGCTTGTTCCCTGCTGTGTCCCCAGTGCCTTGAAGTGGGCCTGATGCACAGTGGTGTGTGATGAGTGAATAAGTAAGCTCACGGCCTGTGAGGAGCCTGCCTGGCCAGAGCAGCGGGAGATGAGAGACCCGTGGGGGCAGTGGGCGATAGGAGGCAGCTGGTACAGGCCCTTCACACCCCAGTGAACGGTCAGGCCGTAGCCAGTTGCCACAGGATTTCAAGCTGAGGAGAGAAGTGACCCTATTTAAGCCTCTGGCTACAGTCAGGGAACAAATTGGAGGGCGTCTGGATAGGTGAGGGGGACGGGAGATTGCAGGGGTGTCCAGATGAGCATGGGGGAGTAAGCTAGACTGGAAAGAAGCTGACAGAGTTTAGATCCTAGGCCTGGCAAGACTTGATGATTTGGGGGCAGAGAATGAACAAGAGGAGTCAAAACTGACCTAGGTTTTTTGGATAGAGCCACTGGGGTTTTAACTGATCCAGCTTCAGTCGAAGTCGCAGAAAAAACTAGAAAGTGTTTTGAGCTGAGCATTCAGTGCAACGGAAAATGTCCAGGCCGCTGACTGGGCGCGTAGTGAGGCATCCGCTGTGAATGTTTCCCCTGGAAGAGAAGAAAGGAGAAGATGTGCCGGGAGCCTGCGCCCTGCGCCCGCGGCCAGGCCCAGCGCCCCTGTGAAGTGCTGGCGCTGCCGGGAGCTGCTTTCACGCTGCGGGGCGTTTGGCTCCCAGGGTCTGAAATGTTTGCCATTCAGCCCTTTACGGACAAAGTGTGCCAACCCCTGCTCTTCAGTTTTGCCTTAGGAAGTTAGAAAAATAAGCACAAATTAAACGCAAAGTTAAGTGGAAGCAAGGAGAGAGTAGTGTGGAAGTCAGTGAGGTAAAAACGGACAGTGGTTGAAAATCAGTAGAACTGAAAGCTGGCCCTTCTAAAGGTAATGAAACTGGGTACAGCACATAGGGTGGGGTGCCCGGTTCAGATTGGGCTCCTGGGCCACCGACTTGCAGTCGATCTTCTGGTTCAGCCCAATGTCTCATTCTGAGAAGGCTCAGGATCACCGGGCCGTGGGGTGGTAGTTAGAGACACCACGTCCCCTCCGCAGCCTCAGTTTTCTCATCTTTGAAATGGAGTTAGTGGTACCAGTTGCAACTAACAAGGCGTGAAGGGTTAAATGAGCCCAGTGAGGGGCTGAAGGACCCAGGAGGAGCCTCAGGGAACACAGGCGACTGGGCAGGGCCCCACGGAGCTGTCTCCTGGGAAGAGAACAATTTTAACTTCCCTTGGAAATTAGAAACCCAGGCAGCCTCCCAGAACTATAAAAAGTCAAGTGTCCGCTGAGCAGGTTAAAAAAAGATCCCCAGGCAGGGGCATTTGGGGCGAGGGTTTGCCCTGTGACCTGAAGCAGGTGTCTGCTCTCTGGGCTTCCATCCCCAGCAGTGTCGGCCCAAAAGCTTTCCAAAGACCCCAGTTATGAGGATATAACAAAGACCCGTTACAGCTATTCACAGAAGCTGTAAGTGGAAAGAAGGGGCTGTTGGTGCAACCCAGAACTTGGCCCTCTTTCCGGTTCCCTAGCCCACTGGACTCTTGGGAGGAACCCCAACCTCAGCCACCAGCAGGGACAGTCTGGAACTGCTGGCAGACGACACCCCCTGGTGGCAATGAGTGCACTGCACCCTCTGAATCCCCACAAATGGAAAGCACATCCTTTTAGGAGCCAGAGAGGAGACACAGGTCCTGAATCCAGCTCAACCTCCAGCTCAGCCACACTCCCTGGCTCCTCTCTGTCTTTGGGAGGTGCCAAGCTCCCTCTCACCATCTGGTCTTTTTTAATTTATGCATACAACAACAGTAGTCTAGGCCAGAGAGGGTGTGAGTAAGAGAGAGAGAGAAAGGTGGGGTATTCACCAGAGACAAAGTGGGGAGCAGAACAGGTGGATCTACTGAAATCCACTGCTGAGGGGGGCAATAGGTGAGGCAGGAGAGGTCTGCTGTGCCATGTGGGTCAGCTCCCTGGCCGGGGATTGAACTCAGGCCACAGTGGCTGGTGATAGCTTGATGGTGCTGAGACTTTATCCCCTGTGCCACCAGGGAGGCCACACCATCAGGTCTTTGCCTGGGGTGTACTCTCCGCCTGTCTTACCCTTCCCTTGCTCCAGGAAGCCTCCCAGCCCCCCTGCACTGTGTCTATCTGAGGCCCTGCGCCCCTGGCATACAGTAGGTACTCAATGCATGCTGTTCCGTGAACAAATAAAAGAATGAGGAAATGAATGGGACATTCGCCAGCAGGCAGAAAGTGAATGTGGAGTCAAAGGTTATTTAAAGATGAAAAGACTTGAGCATTAACTCAAACTTATTTATGGAGCACCTGCTGTCTACCAGGCACTGGGGTCCAGCAGTGAAGTCAACATAAAAAATTCCTGTCCACAGAGAAGGTACACACAGTGAGCTTGTCTAAAAGTGTTAAGTATTGTGGAAAACTAAAGCAGAGTTGGGTGCTACGGTAAATGAATTTTAAATGGGGTGTTTAGAGAAGCCTCCCTTGAGAGGGACATTTAAAGAAAGAGCTAGGAGGTGAAGAGGGAGCTAGGCAGCTATCTGGAGGAAGGGCATTCCAAGCAGAGAGAATAGCCCACACCAAGGTCCTGGGGCAGGAACAGGACTGACTGGAAGAAGAGTAAGGAGGCCTGTGTGGTGGGAGCAGAGTGAATGAGAGAGGAGGGGAGAGCAAGGAGGATGGTCACAGAGCCCCCTGGTGGCTGCTGTGGGGAGGAGACCTTGCTCGCCCTCTCCCTGGAGGCAGGAATCAGACAGGGGCTTGGAGGTGACTGTGGCCCACCTCAGCAAAGATGGGGGCGGAATCAGTAGGGGTGCAGGAGGCAGGGCAAGTGAGCAGACCATGGACATATTTTTGAAAGGAGAATCAGGACTGGCTGGCAGATCATTCCAGGGGGGTTCCTGAATTCTAGCTGAGCAGGCACAAGGAGTTTTCACCAGAAAGATGGAGTGACTTTGGTGAAGTAGGTTTGGAGGACAGTTGGGCGGGCAGTGTGACATGTTGGGTGTGAGACCCCCAAGGCCCTCTGTGTGGAGATGCCAAGGGCAGTTGGACCCAAATGTGGCGTGCAAGGGAAGCAGGGGCTCAAGGCAGGACTGCGGGCATCCTCTGAGGTGCAGGCAGGGCTCAGAGCCCTGGAGTGGGTGCGGGAGAGGGGAAGGGGAGCAGAGAGGCAGGAGGAAAGCGGAGGAGTTGGGGGGGTCCCTGAGGATTTCCCAGGAGGAGGACAGAGACGTTGCCACTTGCCTTGACAAGGGCGGCTTCTGAAGCGCCGCGGGGAAGGGCGGTGGTGAGGGCACTGCGCTGAGCTGGGGACCTCTGTAAGTTCCGCCCTGGGGAAAACCCTGCAGGAAGTGTCACACCCCGGTCCACTCAGTGGCCCTCACCTTCCCTTTTACCTTGTAAGGACAGAAGGGCTCTGAGGACCCGGCCTGCAACCTGGGCAGACTTCCTCCTTCTGCCTCTGCTGCTCTTTTGGTTCCCTGTACCAGGCCCTGTCTGGCCCTAGTCTGGATCATTCTGACCTTTGTCTTCAGAGTCAGGGCAGCCCTGGCAAAGGCCCAGGAGAAGCAGATGCTTCTAGAAGAAACTGAGAATAAACAGACACTGGCTTGTTCCTCACCCGCCATCTGCTAACCCCCGTGTCAGCCCTGCCCCAGCCCCACTGCTGCGAGCCATGTGTTGCTAAATCTAACCTGAGAGAACAGACATTCTGTGGCAACCACTGAATGTGGATGGGGAAACCAGAGAAGAGTCTTCAAAGGAAAGTAGAATTTCTCATATTTTCTTCCTGTTCCCCAGTGGATTGCCTGACAGATTCTGTAGGCACCCTAGTGCTCTAGCAACACAGGTTCCAAGGGTTTTCATCCTGGTTATGAAGGGATCCTCTGGTGGAAAACTATGAAGCCATGAAAAAGGAGGGCACACTTTTGTGCCAGCGTGACAGATGCTCTGGATGGAGCATATCCAGGTGGATATGAGAACACATTCATGTGATGCTCAGGGAGAGAAGCCAGACACAAAAGGCCACACTGGGTGTGATTCTCAGATTCTTAAATTATGGCATTTGTATTTTCCAACCAATAGATGTGCTCACTAACACAGAACTTTTTGAGGAGTTAATTTGCTTCAATAATCTTTTCAGACTCTCTCTGATGTTTTTCTTTAAATTTGTTTCCTTTTTGTAAATTAAAAAAGCATAATTGTCGCAGCCAAAACTATGCACACTGTATTTATGATCAGAATCTCAGATCTGCTGCTTATACGCTGTGTGACTTTAGCTACTTGAGTAACTTAATTAGTTAGTATCTCTGAGCCTCAGTTTCCTCCTCTCTAAATGGGAATCATGAAATCCACCTCTGAAGTATGTTGTAAGGGTCTGGTAAAGATTACATGGAACACTCTGAGACCAACCCTTGGCCTGAAGGAAATGCTCTCAAAGTGCTTGTGTTGTTATGCAGTTGTCTTGTATAAGATAAGTCAGAGCAGAGCTGGGGTCAGGTAGGGACAATTTAAAGCAATTTTTAAGTAAGGTGCTTAAAGATTCCACTGAGAAAGTGACATTTGGGCAGCACCCTGCAGGAAGATAAGGAGTTAAGACTTAAGGAGGGGGCCTCCCTGGTAGCACAACAGGTTGGCGCAGCAGCGCTGTGGAGCTGTCGGCAGCTGTGGCAAGAGTTGGACGCCCAGCCAGGGAGAGTCCCACATGGCGCAGCAGACCTCTCCTGCCTCGCCCGCTGCTCCCCTCAGCAGTGTGTTTTCATTGCTCTGCCTGTTCTACTCCCTACTCTGTCTCTGGTGAACCCTCTCACCGCCCCACACCTCTGGCCTGCACCCCAGTTTGTATGCAAAAATAAAATCTTAAAAAGAGTTATGGAGGTATCTGGGGGGACGGTGTGGTGTCGTCAGAGGAACGGCGAGGAAACCCGTGTGGCAGAACAGACTGACCCCGGCTGAGGAGGGAGATGGGGCTCGGGAGGTGGTGAGGCCAGGTCGAGCAGGATCTTGGGGGGCAGGGAGGACTTGGGCTTTCACCCCAAGGGAGGTGGGGGCCCTGGAACGCCTTGGGCATGGGAGGCTGGGCCCCCCACTCGTGCTCACAGCACCTTCTGGTGACCATGCTGGGGAGGACACGGGGGTGGGGTGGGGGGGGCTGGGTTGATCTACAAATTAGTCAGCGGTGGCGTCTCTGGGAAGAACGAGGTGACTGGGGACAGGGAGGGAGGGGACTCTAACCCCACTTGCTCCTTAGTACTTTCTGAATTTTGAACCACGAGAATGTATTTCTTGTTCAGAAAAGGAGATTAAATACACACCTGTCAACTGTACATTTGCATGCAGTGCCATGTTGCTGGGCGGGGGGGAAATGGGGAGGCCCAGTTGGCAGATTCTGTCACCTACCCCTTGTCTCAGCAGACAGTGGGACAACCAGACCATGCTAGACATGTAGAAAGTTTGTGTCCCCCGTTCTGCCCAGGCCGAGTTACCGCTGCGCAAGTAGGTCTCGAGGCAAAGCACTGCCCTCTCTGGGGCCCGAGGGTGGGGGAGTATTTGTCAAATAGCTAACCGTCTCAAAAGATATTACAAGCAGGGGCACAAATATTGACCTTTGAAAGTCTGCTATTTATTCACATTTTACAACTTTTAAAGAAGGGGGAGTTTCTCTAATTTCCCTCCCTATTTTTTGTTACGGTTGTTCCTCCTAGCAGGGACCAGGGACCTCCCCTGCCCACACCCTGGCCCATGTCCCCATGCGGATGGGCTGGCCTCCTAGCTGGGGTGGCCACCAGGGGGTGCTGCAGCAGCAGGAATTGTGACTAAGTCCCTAACTGGGGGATTGTGCCCACCCTTGAAGTTGCTCCATTTCCCTGATATCCCCTCTAGGCCTGTGCCCACTTCTAGGAAAAGTTTTCCTAGTCCATAGCTCATTCCAGTTTACACCTCGGTTTAGCTACTCTTTCCAGAAACTTAATCCCTCCCAGCTGCTCAGCGGTCCCCTTTGGGCTGCATTTCCCACGTCACAGACCTGACCACCCAAAACTGCTTTTGTCTCCATCTCTGAACTAGGAGCCCTGAGAGGACCGAACAGAGTGGTCTTGGGGCATGAGGCTGACCCCTCAGCCATCACTGTACCCACAGGGCTGCACGCAGTAGGAGCTCTGTGAGTTCAGAATAAGTGGTTAGGTGGACCCACATCCTTCCGACTCACTGGCCAGTCAGCTCCATGGAGGCAGGCAACAGGTCTGTGCACATCTCACAGCCAGCACGGGCTCGCACACAGCAGGCGCTCAGACACTGTTCACCAGAGGGATTCGTTGCTGAGCACTCCTGTGCCGGCTCTGCGAACACCGCAGCGACCAAGACCGCTCCGTCCCAGACCTCTCAGGGTAGGCAGGTGTGGCGGAAAACCATCAAGAAATAGCAAAATGAGCAAGAGTAATTGAATTGAAAAGTCAAGGCAATAAATTAACAGGGAAGAACGCATCCATCCTCACCCCTAGCGCACGTACCCCAGCGCCTGAGACAGCCCTGGCAGAGTGGGGGCCGTAAGCGGTCAGCTGGACAGAGGTCACTTCTCCGTGACTGTCCAGGTATTTGGACAACGCCTCAATGCTCAGAGACCCCGTTTCCACGTCCTTGCTGCAGCCACCCCGTCTTGGAATCTAACCTGCAGCGTTCTACCAGGCTTCACCTCAGCAGGGCGGGGGACGGCTCTGAGCCCGACAGCATCTGAGTCAGGCACTAAAAGAGCAAAGGGTATGGGTGTCTGGCTGCCCTGGGTGACTCAGGCCAAGCCTGCCCTTCCGGGCCCACCAATGATGGATTAAAATGGAGTAAAGAGCACACAAATCCGGCTGGGGGCGCCACTGGGCAGGAGCGGGCTTGAGCGTCCAGGCTCAGCTCGCTCAAATTCTGCCTCCGTGGGCCTCCCTGGTGGTGCAGGGGTTAAAGTCTCAGCACTACGAAGCTATCTGCAGCCACCACTGCATGAGTTAAATCCTCAGCCAGGGAGCTTCCCACATGGCACAGCGGACCTGTCCTGTCTCCCCGCTGTTCCCCTTAGCAGTGTACTTTAGTCAATCTGCCTGTTCTGCTCCCCAGTCTCTCTCTGGTGAATCCTCTCACCCCCACACCTCAGGCCTGCACCCCAGTTCTTGTATGCATAAATAAATCTTAAAGAAAAATTCTCCCTCCATTTCCTCCTTTGCAAGTTCTGTTTTTTCTATCATAATCATCTCACTTCCCATCTGTGTGTCTTTGGAAGTGAGAATTCACCTCTTTTGGTCTGCTTTTCCCATCTGTAAAATGGACCCAACAATGGCAGCAAGTACCTGGAGGGTCCTTTTTGAGGATTAAAATGTTTTATATAAAGTTTTCAGAACTGATAAATGGGGCAAGTTCAGCAAATGTCAATTCTCTTCTTATTCTCAGTAGATCTGCGGCCCCAGGAGGATTCCCCCCCAGGCGGGGCACGCACCTGCAAGAGCTCGTGCACACTCCCCGGTGCGCTGCTGCGTGAGACGTGCTGATGCGCTGAAATGCTGGCATCGTATACCCAGGGTAAGACCCAGATGAGCCAGCAGAGCCTGCAGAGGCAAGGCACTTGTCCAGCATCAGAGGGCACCGAGCCAGCTTTGGTGGGGCATCAAGGTAAATGCCCTCCATCCCCCCCCAAAAAAGAGCAACTGCAGAAACTGCTCAGTGCCCCCCAATATCCTTCTCTCTCCCTGGTTAGAACTAGGACTTTTTCTTTTTTAGGATTTATTTATTTATGCATACAAGCTATGGTGTAGGCCAGAGTTGTGGGTGGGGTGGGAGGATTCACGAGAGACAAGAGTGGGGAGCACAACAGGTGGATCCACTGAAACACACTGCTGAGGGGAGCAGCGGGCGAGGCAGGAGAGGTCTGCTGCGCCCGGTAGGAAGCTCCCTGGCTGGGGATCGATATCGTGCTGCAGGGGCTCTGGACAGCTTCATAGTGCTGAGACTTAACTCATTGCACCACCAGGGAGGCCCAGAACTAGGCCTTTTAACAAGGCACAAGGCCCATTAAAAGATTACACTTCCCACATTGCTCTGCAGTTGGAGAGGCCATGCGACTGCTTCTGGCCACGAAATGAGAACAGATGTGCACATCTTCCAGTTCACACCACTCAGGTGAGAAGGAACCGTCTCCCTTCTGGTTTCTTTTGGGGGGGACGAGGGGTGGCAGGGGGTATGTGGTGGGGGGTGGGTGGCAACAGTCATGTTTTAATCACAGCAACTCCCAGAGGTCTCCCAGAGGATAATGGTCCTGGAGAAGCATTCAATAAATATTTATTATACTTAAAATACCATACCAGTATCCCCCGGCCCCTTCCCAACACCACCATCCAGAGAGAATTTGTAAATGCCACTTCCAGTTCTGGCCACCCCAAAGGCAGAAAGCCACAGGAGCCCATTCTGCACTATTCCCTATAAGATGGTCTCCCGAACAATGTCCTGAGAGTAGCAGAAGACCCCCCATCCCACCTCCTGTCCCGCCCTGGAGATGGGTGTTTGCCGAGGCCCGAGGCCCATGTCGAGGCCAGCAGACCCAGACTCGGTCATTCTGCCTCCTGCGGGTGGTCCTCAGGCCCTGGGGTCCCTCTCTGGTTCCACATGTGGTTGTTGAGTCCCAGCTGCACCATCTGGGCATGGTGGATGATCAGAGGCTGCTGCAGCCCAGGGCTCTGAGGGGGCACAGGTGAGGCCTGGGAAAAGGTGGGGGGCTCCTGGAAGGCCGGCGGGGGCATGCCGGTCGGCGAGGAAGGCACGTGTGGTGGCTGCTGGCACAGCCAGGAGGGAAAGGGTGGCGGGGCTCCCAGGGGCACCTGCGGCCCGGGAGGAGCCTGGGTCCCAAACGGCATGAAGCTGGCGAAGGTGGCCTGCAGCTGCTCCATCTGCGCCTGCAGGGCCCTCTGGCGCTGGCGGCAGGCGGCGTAGGCGGCGTGCAGGGCTTCCACGCGCTGCCGCTCGCGGTCCAGGCGCCGACACTGCTCCTTCAGCGCTCGGTCGTCCTGGTCCCTCCGCCAGGCCTCCCGGCGGGCCTGCAGCGTCTGGGGCTTGAAGGTGTTGGCGACCTTCCTGCTGAAGACGGGAGAGTGCTCATCCAGCCACACCATGCCCTTGAGCAGGCCGGCGGCCCCGGGGCTCAGCTGGCCGCGGGAGGTCTCCAGGGGCAGGAAGGGGATCACACTGTCCTTCCGGTCGTCCCGACCCAGGCTGCTCATGACCGACTGGTTCACCTGGTACAGGCTCAGCTGGCAGTCGAAGTTGGGGGTGAGCAGCAGGATGGTGAAGGCCGAGTGGTTGAGGGCGTCCTGCAGGCAGTGCAGCTCGCCGCGCCCGGGCACCTGGAACTCCTCGCAGAACGTGGCCCCGTCGGACACCCCGAGACCCTCCAGCTTCTCGCGCACGCGCAGAGCCACATGCTCGTCGGCCCGGGCGTGCAGCACCACGAAGTTGTAGAATTTCTGTTCCGGCAACTCCACTTCGGAAGGCGGAGGACAGGGGTTCAAGGAGGCCGGGTGAGCTGAAGAAGGGGTTGATGGGGAAGGGGAAGGAGGGGATGTTTGGGGGGCCGAGGGAGCAGGCGGACTGGGCTGGGCTGTCGGGGGCGTAGTGTCTTCCACGGGAAGCTGGATTGGGGTCTGGTCCGTGACGGAGCTACGGCTTCTGGAGGGAGAGGGGAGCGATTTGGGGGCCACAGACACTTCTGTGCCCTCCACAGAGTAGTGGGGACTGGTCCCCGGAGCTTCAGAGGGCTCGGGCAAGCCCGCAAGGCTGGCATCTGGGGACACCTCAGAAGGCCCGGGAGGCGGGCTGTTGGGCAGTGACTGGAGGCTGGCAGACTCCACTGTAGGGGGCCAGCTCATCTCCTGTGGCTGCTGGCCGGCAGGCTCGGGCTGGGGCTGCACACTCAGCTTGCTGGGCCCAGGGGAGCCGTGGGGCAGGCTGAGGAAGGGCATGGTGGGTGACTGGCTGATTTCCAAGCCACTGGCCATGGAGGCGGGGCTGTCTGTGGACTTCAGGGAGTGCCCTCTGCTCCACCCTGACAGGCCTTCGATGGGCCGCGGAAGGCTGCGGGTTCCGGAGGGGGATGCTGGGGACGGTGGCGGGCACCCCAGGTCGGAATGGAGAGGCTGGAAGCCCCCCGGATCCCTGAGGACTTCCCACCCGCAGCGGGCCCCGGCCTCCTCCTGGAGCCTCTGGAGCCCGGGGTCGCCCCTGGCGCGGAAGACCCGGAGGGCCGCCTGGTAGGCCGAGGCCCGCACAGAGGCCGGGCACAGCTCCTCCTCCGCGAGCAGGTGGTATATCTGGGCGACGGCCCGGGGCATGTCTGAGGGCTCCTCGGAGGCCTCGGCGCTGCCCGCCCCAGCCCACTGGCGGGCTACAAACTGGGCCACCGGGTCTGTCCTCAGCGCGTCCAGGGAGATGCGGGCCTCGGTCTCCTGGCCCAGCTTCAGCAGCGCCATGGCGTGCAGGAGGTCCGCTCGCGGGCAGCCCGGGCGCAGGGTCTTCAGCTTGTGCTTGAGATGCACCAGTCGGTCCCGGCCTGCGGCCTCCAGGATGCCAAAGGCACCAGAGAGCGAAGGTTCCTTGCTGGCCATGGGCACGGGTGGGCGTAGCCTCCAGAGGCAGAAGTGCGGGGTGGTGAAGGCATCTTCCACACTGCCCACCTCCTGCACCCGGTGTCCCCTACCTGCTCACCGTACCAGGTGTCTTGGGGGCCACCAGAGCAGGCCTGTGAAGCAGGAGAGACAAGTCACCACCAGAAAGAGACAGCTCTGGGAGGTGGCCCCGACCCCCCTCCGCTCCCCGCCCCACACCTGCCTACCTCCAGATGGCATAACCTATCGGGGTGATCTTGGGCAGAAGGTCACCTCTCTCAACCTGTGTCTCCCATTGCCAAAGCAAAGTCACGCAAGAGGCAGACACTATAGAGCTGACTTGAACGACACGGGTGTGAACTGTGCACATCCACTTCTGTGTGGATTTTCTCATAAACCGACTGTGTGAACTCTCGAGGTCAATACGCAGCGCTGTGCTGCAAATGGAGTTTTTCCTCCTCACGATTTTTTTAAGACCGTCTTCTCTCTGGCTTACTTTATTGGAAGAATCCAGCCCACCGCACATACAAAATGTGTTCACCGCGGTTTTGGGTGAGGCTCGCAGTAACCAGCAGGTTCACAGCAGGCAAGTTTTTGTGGACTCAGTGGTCATCCACAGATTCTCACTGACATCAGCACTCCTAACCCCTGGGCATTGGGGGAGAGGGTTATTTCCCCATTTACACACAAAGAAAGTGAGCCAGAGAGATGAAACTGCTTCCTGAGCCAGCGAGGGCTGCAGACTCGGCAGGCAGTTGGGCCCAGCCTGTCTGCCTGAGCTGCCTGTCGGGAGCGAGGGGCCCACGTGAGGATGATGTCAGTCATCGGGTGACTGGACATTTTTGGGGTCCTCATGGGACCCCTAGATGGTCCCCAGTGACCCCCACACCCTGGTATCCACAGCCTTGGGTAATCCTGTCACTGAAGTGCCAGAGTTTATGTGATTGCTAGCACGGGGCAGAACGGGGCCACCGATACCTTCAGGTGTCAGAGACACCGGCTTTCCTCGCGCCTACTCCGACCTGCTGCCAGGAGCAGCCTTCCGGGGGGCTTGGGGGGGCAGAGAGCTGAACCCCCCACTAGCAGGCACAGGAACAGAGAGGCGGCCCAGGTGGCTGCCATGGAGTGGGCTAAAGGAGAGGAGGTGGTGGGGCTGGGAGGGGACAGCGCAGGCCCTGGGGCCTCCGGGCAGCCAGGAGCACCTGGGATTTCACCCTGAGAGCAGACAGGCTTGCAAAACTAGAACCCTCTTGTCCTGTCCAAATGGGTGCAGCAGCCAAGACTCAAAGATGGAAACTTCTGTCTTAAGTGAGCTTTCTGTTAGCTACATAATGAGATTTAAAAAAAAAAAAAAGATGATCTTTATTCGGGGGTGACCACAAATGCCAATTTGAAATTATCAAGATAATTACCTGAAATAGGGTCCAACATGCCCCTCAACAGCACTGGCCTGGAACCGGCTGTTCTTTCCTCCTCCCGATGGCTCCTGGGAACAGCTAGGCATGTGACTTAAAAAGAAAAAAACAGATGTGTGTTGGTGCGTGCCCTCCAACTTTGTTGCCGTTTCTTTTTTTTTAAGAGATTTATTTATTTATGCATACAAGAGCTGGGGTGTAGGCCAAAGGTGGGGGGTGAGAGGATTCACCAGAGACAGAGTGGGGAGCAGAACAGGCAGATCCACTGAAGTACACTGCTGAGGGCAGCAGCGGGGAGACAGGAGAGGTCTGCTGCACCCTGGGGGAAGCTCCCTGGTCGGGGATTGAACTCACGCTGCAGTGGCTGCGGATAGCTTCATAGTGCTGAGACTTAACCCCTTGGACCACCAGGGAGGCCCTGTTGCTGTTTCTTTTAATTATAATTTAATTTAAATTTATTTATTTTCTTACATCGTTGTTCATTTTTGGACAGTGTTGGATTTCCAGGTGCTGTCATTCTCTTACCACCACGGCGCCAGAGACCCATCTCCACGGCCCCTTGTGCTCCTCCCTCCCCTGTTTTGAGCCCTCTTCCTCCCCCTCCCTGGCCGTTTGCCTCAGATCTGTGGTCAGCTTGCAAGGCTTATCTTTTTCCTGACCCTTGGATCAGTTTTTCTGATCCACCTTTAGTGAAACCATCCAGCATTTATCTTTTTCCTACTGGCTCGTTTCACTGAGCATGATCCCTTCCAGCTCCGTCCATGTTGCTGCAAATGGCACGAGTTCATCTTTTTTGATCGCTGAGTATTCCATTGTGTGTATATACCACATCTTTTCCCACTCATCTGTTTTGGGGCGTTTAGGTTGTTCCCGTGTCTCAGCTACTGTGAAGAGTGCCGCTCTTCACAGGAATGCAGTTTTCCTTTCAAATGAGTGTTGTTGTGTCCTTTGGGGAGATCCCTCGGCATGCAATTGCTGGGTCTTATGGCAGCTCCATTTTAGTGGGTTTTTTTTTTTTAAGATTTTTTTTTTATTTTTTATTTATACATACAAGCTGGGGTACAGGCCAGAGGTGTGGGGCGGCGAGAGGGTTCACCAGAGCCAGAGTGGGGAGCAGAACAGGCAGATCAGAAACACACTGCTGAGGGGAGCAGCGGGTGAGGCAGGAGAGGTCTGCCGCACCATGTGGGATTCTCCCCGGCCGGGCATCGAACTCGCGTCG